>WWET01001632.1:175996-190569 GCA_011038615.1 Limnodynastes dumerilii
ACCAATCAAAAGAGAAGATTCAGACATATATAAAATGAATATAAATATATATATATATATATATATATATATATATATATATGTCTGAATCTCCTCTTTTCATTGGTGCTTCAGTGGATGAAAGGGGGGGAAACATTAGTGGTTCAGGGAGATCGCAAAGAATTAAAAAAAAGCATCAGCTGGATTCCTGTCACTTACCCCTCTCTGGACCAATCAGGGACAGAGGGGGGCGGTGTAAAGCTGTCTATCTCAGGGATCTCCTGGATTTTCATGTTTTTTTTACAGTATTTTAAAATAATATTCTTCCTTTTTTTTTTTTAACTACATTTTTCTATTTCTATTTTCGAATATTTCTAATATGTACATGTTTATGATTTAGTAAAGGCACCTATTGTAAAATATATGATAATAAAGTATTACAGGTCTGAAGATGGCACACTATATACTGGATAACAGTGGTACTCAACCTTTTGTGGGGAGAGCACCAGTTGTGCACTATGGAATCATGTCAAGTAACATTTTGCAGATCACATACTCATACAACATACATTTTAGACATATATATTTATACATTAACAATCCAGGGGTCCCCTGGTCAGCTTCATCTACAGACCTACTGTATCCAAATTAAGTGTGGCTGCTTTTTGTATACCCTGGTATAGGATTCAGTAAGTTTGAATAATTAGATGTTAATACTTGGTTAAAATTAAAGAAATAAATAAAAATCCAGGAAAGGTTAAAATTAAACCAAAAATGTGTTTTTGCTTTTGTCTTCCCAATATTATTTCAAGTTTATCAGAGGATTATGATGGTAATAATTGTTATAAACAACAGTGGTCCAAATTCCTAGTTTGAAATAAGAAGAAATCAGGTGGACAGTTACACCTCTGCAAAGCAGTATGGTTATACCCAGTTGTATCTTTTTAAAACACTGAATTTAGTAAATTATTATTATTATTATTATTATTATTTTGATTATTATTATTGTAGATGTGCTTCAGTGTCATTACCACCAGAGAATTGATGTCACAAATAGGAGCGCCGCTGACCTGCAGGAACGATTCACAGCAGGTAGATGCACAGAGAAGGCTTTTTTTTGAAGACCTCCCCTGCACATGAGTCCGTTGATGTGCAGTCTGGCACAACTTTCCATTGTGGGTATTTGCTCTCTCTTCGCTCAGGAGTATACTAGAAAAAGGTAATTGCTTTGTGACCTAAGGCTGTCAGATACACAGTTCTGACTGATTGCTCCATTGTAAGGCTATGAGACTAAAACCAAATCCCCACCTGTCTCTGTATCTTTAGGGAAATAATATAATTCCATTGGATCAGATCCTAGATCCCATTTGAATGAAAATGGATTCCCAATCAAAGGATGCGTACAGATCCACAGTTTTAGCGCCATGATACATGTGCAATCCCTTTGCTAACCACTCCCTGTGCACCAACAGAATTCCAAAAGCTAAGTCGTACCATATACTTTCTGACATCTGTGATCATAAAGTGGCTGCAGTGCTGAAGCTCGGAGTGGTACGCAGAACGTAGAATGATGCCGTTTCAGCACATGCGGAGAACACTACATTGGGGTAGATCCAGAACTATGTCCGTCTTCCATAGACGGACGTAATTCAATGAACAATAGCTACTGCGCATGCATAGTAGCTATTGTACGTAATCTGCGTATCGTTTTGATACATAAATTGCGCATATACGCAATCTAGGTATCACAACGATACGCAGATTACGTACAATAGCTACTACGCATGCGCAGTAGCTATTGTTCATTGAATTACGTCCATCTATGGAAGACGGACGTAGTTCTGGATCCGGCCCATTGGCCGTAACCCGATGTGAACGCTTACAAAATAATGTAAAAAATTGTATCTTAGGATCTGAGCCATTTATATTCACATTAAAATAGGCTATTTTCTCCAACATTTTTTTTATATGCAAAACTATTGATTTTAAATAAGTAAACTTTTTCAGGTTAAAGTACGTTCCGTTGAACACATAGCTTCATTTTGTCAAATTTAGTAATATATTACCTACTCCTATTAATAATCCCATGTGAAGCTTTTCTTCAGGCAATCCCTCATGCAATTAATGCTTAGCACAAATGGAATCATTGCTGGAAGCTGTTATCTGAAATCCGGTCTCCCCCCTGTTTCCGGAGACAGGAGGCATCCTCTGCACAGAGCCTTTTCTCTCCCACTTACTTAGGAATGTATAAACAGATTCATCCAGCTTCATAACACTTCAGGATGAAAGCAGTAGTGCACATTCTTTCTAAATGTGCATATACACTAACTTTAGCAAAAATGTATTTAACCCTTTCACATCATACTCGGTCTCACTATACATTACACATATTGGTGTATCTCATGACATTTTTATCACTATGTTTAGGTCAAGCCTGGAAAGGGGATTTTTTCAGCTATGCACCTATGGCCCTCTTTTGTGTAAATAGGTCTAGATTACTATGTTAGAAATAATTAATGTGCAAATTACACACACTAATCTAAAGTTGGAAGTAGCCATGTAGAACTGCAGGGGAACATCATTTAACATGTGAAAGAAGAATGTTATTTAGCTCAACTCCTCTAAATTCAGTCTTATGAGAAAGCTGTTCAGTATTTATCTGGAATAAACAAAATCAACCAGTAATTTCCCTTCATGCAAAAAACATAAACGGATTTGCCTCACATTGCAACATGGTTTGGCTGCTTTCAGAGCTGCACCTTTTGGAGCAGTTACTCCTCACTCTGGATCAGTCTGTCTGGGTCTGATTCAAACTGAAATCAAGGCTAATGTATCCTGCATTTAGAAAAGTATACACAAATAAGAGAGGTCCAGATGTGAAGTTATGTATGCTCTGTATCAGGGCTGGATTTCGTTTTGTGGGGGACCCCGGGTAACAATCCTGCCTTACGTTTATCATTATCCTTATTTGTGCTCATACAGAGCCATGTAATGGGGGATATAATGGCCTACTATAAGGGACAATTTGAACAAAATGATGAAGGAATAAAGAGTAGAATAAACCTTTTTATTTCTCCATAATTGTGCAATTATTATTTTTGATTACTATAAGACTATATAGCTGAAAAATACTTGGACTTAAAAACCATATACCGTACTTTTTTACAAAATTGTGAGTTAAAAAACATTTTTAAAATATAAATTTTTTTCAGCCTTATGCAGCTAGTTTTATCCCTATAATCAACCTTGTGCTCTTATACAATGAGTTTAGTCCTCTTTTACTTTTGTTTCTTTTCTGTGTTCCTTTGCCTACCACCTCTCCTTGTTTTCCCTTTCTGTCTATGTTCCTGCTCTCTTTGTCTAAAAAAGAATTGCAACTAGAACCTGATCTTTCACCTCCATCGCTATCCGATGAAATAGAGAGGAGAGTTTTTCTTTGACAGACATCTTGATGTAACACTGTTTGTGGTGCAATGCAGCTACTGTTTTAAAACTTTGCTGTAATATGTAACAATAAATTAGTTTAGGCATTGTTAGAGAAACTTTACAGCATTAAAATAGTATTTATAAATATATACTGACATTTGTGATTGGAATAATTCTAGTTTTCAAAAATTAATAAATAGAGAAGGCAAAATATTAAGATTTTACCCATCACACGAAGTCCAAATTATTCTCGCACAACCTCAAGCCATCTTTGACCCAAATGAAAGGGTAGCCAGACATTTTTCTGCCTCCAAATAAAAGAAATTCACCTGCTCTACTGCCACCAATTGTAGATGGCTAGGTTATAGCATGGCATGAGGCAACTGTAGTTCCCATAAGCAAGTTCTGACTTGCAAGAATTGAGCACAGAACTTTTGTGCATCCATCGCAAAATTGCAAAACACGGAGATCCTTTAATAATTGTAGGAGACCCAGACTTTAATCCGGGCCAGACAGAGAATAAATCCAGACTTAATAAAGACAGCTAATTTACGCATACTGCATGGGTATGTCATAACTTCACTTCACTTAATTTAATTGAATAGCTATAAATCCCCATTAAATTCTATTATTTATATATATTCGTGCTGACACTTCAAAATGTCCCTACCACCACTTCTGAATTTCCACTTTGACCACCTCTTTATAGAGAAGCTGGGAACACTGTAGAATATGAGCAAAGATACATTTTCACTTTCATGACTGTCCCTGATGATAGTGGATTAATCCACTGAAACGTTGGAATAAATTAAGTTGCAGCTACATGGTCAAGTCTCTGAGTGCCGCCGATACCAGCTTTTCTGTCTCATTTCCTGGCAGTGCACCTGAGCAAGCTTCAGATTGGTTGAGTGCCGTATCTTTGAACTTATATATATATATATATATATATATATACAGTACATGTATTCATATTTTGTACAGTTAGTGTATTTCTGTGACAGAACCCTGATCTGGCCCTGCTCTGTATCCATGTTCAAGTACGCCCTTTGTCATATGGTAACATAAAAGCCTTCCCCATTCATCCAGGTGCAGGTGGAGAAATATTCCACTGTTATGTATAGTGAGTATGTTGTCCAATACAGGTATTCTCTGTTAACTGAAAAAGCGAATATACAAAGTATAATAAAAATAACTATCAAATACTTTTAATCAATCAAATTAAATAATTAAAATATTTTATGAAAGCAACCTAATTCTCCTGATTTAGCTTGGCCATGTCAGCTCAAAGCACCAATCCACGATCAGGCGTTTCCGTAGCTGCGCCGGGCAGATGTTGAGGTTTTGAAGCCGATCTTACGCTTACGCCCGGCGTCTTGAACGCCGGGCAGCGTAGGGCTGGATCAGCCCCTTAGGCACTAGTATTAGTTGTATATAGGAGGAGAAATCCCCCCCCACAGCAACAATCCCTGTCTCCGACTAACATGGGGCAAGAATTATGGCAGTCTTTCACCAGATCAAGCTGGTAAAGCTTAGTGGGGCCCACTCTATTTTTTCTGTGAATTTTCTGCTTCACGTAACAGAATGGGTGGAATACTAGATCCTATTGTTATGCAGTGTAGATCTCCAAGGGATTGTACTGCTAACCATTCATCCAGTTCTGACAAACATCCGAATGCAAAAATGACAGCGATGCACATGTCTGGATCGGGACTCATCAAGAGGGCACAACATTACTGTACATCGTAACAATAAGACAGGTCCACTTACAGATACAATCTGTTGGAAGCTCCGACTGGGTATTATAGAAGTGTGCATATGCACAGAACGTAAATGAGGCCAAAATCAATATGAACACATGGAAAAGAGGGGAAAATCGGAGTCAAGGATCCAATCTTTTGCCTTTAATATGAGTTATCTACTGTCACTATTACTTAGTGTAAACACCCAAAGTGTTGTGTAGTGTACATAGTTCGCACTGGCAAAGTACAGCCTCCTGTATGCAAAGATATACTGCACTTTAGGGAAAACACCAGCCGCTCACAGCAGCTTAACAGATGTACACCTTAACTTAGTTCCGTATGATGCTAGTTACACTAGTGTTACTAATGTAACATTGGCGTAACGTCTGGAGGGCGCATCAAGGGTGTGTAAGTGGTCTGACATCCTTAAGTCTGAATCCGGCCCAATATGTTTTGGGATAACCTATTAGTCTGACTAGATGGCATAATGTGGCACATTCAGGCACATTATGTACTCATCATCAGTGTGACACAAAAAAAACTATTTTTCTACTATCAATAGGAGATGAGAAAGAAAATATGCAGTATGTGCAGCTCGAGCTGTCAACCTACTCTCAAGAATGACATTACATATTATTTACAGTTAAGATCAAGCAGTGTTGTTATATAGTTATAAGATGCTACAAACACTTGATTCTTGGAGCAACAAATAGAGAACTTGATTATAATCAAAGAACTTCTGCACCTTCAGCTTCTCTAGCTCCAGTACTTTCGTAAGGGGTACAAATTGGCTGACATTACCTGAACTCAACTTATTTATAACAATTTCAAGCAGCTTGCTTAAAAGCAGTGGGAACTCGCACATAGCATGTATGCACTCTTTTACTCTCCCCAAAATGACATGAATGCAGTTTGTTCTTCAGACTCATTTTTCAGTGTTTTATAACCAGATGTGGTTGTTTGGATTTACATGACCAGGATGGGAAAATTCTACTACATTAAGCAGCAGTAGTAAAATCAGGACCACTTCTTGCAAAAGGTGTTCATGGTCTGAGATTTTCTTTGCCCTTGTGTACGGTGTATGTAAAGTTTTTTCTTATTTAAGCAACATCCAACAGTAAAACTGGGGAAAAACACTGGCAAGTTTCAGTGACAATCCAGCATCGTTATTATTTTAGCATACGACTATGTATCTGATTTTGTAGAACACACTCTGAAACAATCCCCTGCTGTATCATTCTTATCATTTGTTTTCCATGTGCATCACTGATGGCAAAAATTAGCAGTTTCCAAAATCATATGATGATGATTCTGCAGCACGCTGGACAGTATGCACTAGTAAAATGTCTGCTAAAACTAAAACTGTCGTTTGATTGTGTGATCTGCACAGTTATTGGCCGAATATGACCCAGGTTAAGTTTTGTGTTGTTCCTTAAAAGGAAAGGTGCTTCTTTGAAATTGTCAGTCTTTGTTTATCTTTCCAGTGACCCTTTTAAACCTTTGATTTCACACAATACAATTTAATATTGTTCAAATGAAATAAAATACTATTGGGTTCTGTGACTATGATGAATACATGCTTTGGATTTAAATATTTTGTGTCATAAAACAACTGTATGATTAGTTTAAATAAGATAACAGAGTTATGCTATAACATGTAATTAGATAGTCTTATAAAACTACCCTCAAAGTTTACAAAATGCATATACTCTGGGTTTTAATATTTTGTAGATGGTATTAAACATATGAATGTTCACTGTCTCAGGACACAGTTAAATAAATGTAGTAATATGAGCTATCAGGAGAGCCAAGGTTATAATCTGTAAAAGACAATCCCTTGCCTGCGGTGTTATGGGAGTGTTGTTACTTTAACTGAATGACTTTGATGAGCTCCTTCCAACAATACAGAACAAAGACAACCCTAGTATGTATTTTATGTTCTTTTTCAAAACATTTCAGCTTTGTTTTTGTGGTTTGCTTGTAACAACACCATAGTTGTGACAATGCTTTTATTCATATACTACACCAGCAAAGAAAAAGCATTTTCTCAAATACATCAGATGATAACTAAATGTTTTTTTTTTGTTATTGAAAAATGGTAGAAAACAGGAAGCAAAACTGTTACATGGGGCCTGATCCAGACCTGATCGTAAGCGTAAAAACGCACTGCGCACGCGCATAGTGACAACTTCCGGTCGTACCAAAGACCTTTTCGTAGCAGCGTTTCTGGGGTCCGTATTGTTTGCGTTTTTTCCGACAAAGGGGCGTGTTTATAGTATGAAGTTAGTACGGACGCTGGAGTTAAGGAATGTAGGCGGGGGAGCCATTTAAATTGTACAGTATGGGCGTGCTAAGCGTTGTTTATACACAATAAACGTACAGACGGCCGCAGGAACTAACACAAAAGTTAGGGCAGGGTTTGCAGAGCGTATGGATGCTAAACTAGGTACGAACAAGGGGAGTGCCTATTGCCGTGCATCGGTGGTACGTTCGGCGATAATACGCTACGCACACCAGCGTAGGTCTGGATCAGGCCCATGGTTATTGTTCACTCATTTACAGTGACTGATAACCATCATCAGTGTATATAGATAATACTACTGTATGCATAATATATGTGTATTATACTGTGTAGATAGATAGATAGATAGATAGATAGATAGATAGATAGATAGATAGATAGATAGACAGACTATATTATAATGTATATTAATAAAATACAGTACCATTCTGGGCCCAGACCTGGCCGTAAATTGACACGTATCTTATATGCTTTTGAAATTGAACATACTGTGATCCAAGCATACACAAAAGGTCGCCTTTTAATTGCAAGCAATTATAACATGTAGCGTGCATGCACTTGGCAAATACACTGTGCAAGTGCAAGGTAGAACAGCGTAATGCTGACTGTAAATAGAGGTTCTATCTGAATGGCAATGTCATAAAATAATTGCTTAATTTTCTTTTTCCATTTTTTATAAAACTTGAATTTTTTTTTTATCTTACTGTATGTAAATGATTTTAAATGAGCACAATACATCAGCAGTTATATTTAGACCCTTTGTAATTCATTCAAGAGGCCAGATTTACTAAGCTGCAGGAAAGGAAAAGTGGAGATGTTGCCCATAGCAACAAATCAGATTTTAGCTCTCACTTTCTCATTACATACAAGAAAATGCCAGCTGGAATATGATTGGTTGCTATTGGCAACATCTCCACTTTCCCTTTCCCGCAGCTTAGTAAATCTGGCCCAAAGTGTCACATCTTATGCAAAGGTAAGAAATTGGTCTGAAACATCAGCCCATTGGACATAACCTGAGGCTGGTAAAAAAAAATGTTTTAACATAAATAGTCCAGAGCTTGGCTCTGGATTGGGTGCACTTACTTGCCGCTCATTTTGCGCTCATATCTGAGCCGTGGCTGCGAGCTCTTCAGTTCTGAGCATACGCAGTACAAACTCACACAGAGAAACGTCACGCCAGCTGGCGGATGTTCACTTCTGGATATGCCACTTATCAGTTGCTGTCACAGATCTATCAGTCTGAGTGATGCACAATCTTCATCAGTCACCTTTATGTGGATTTGGTCATGGATTTTTCTGTGTAGTTGTGTAGAACAATAATAGCTGTCTAACTATTCAAACACCCACAAACTGATTTTAATCTTGATAGTAAGTTCAAATATTAATCACAGGGCTGCCACCTTTTTAAGGCTTCCCTCCGGGAGATCCTGGAGGGAAGCCATTGATGCCTGTAAGGGGCGGGGCTTAATGACGCGATTTATGAAAATCGCATCGTTAAGCACCGCCCCCTATCAATCACTATTGTGATCTCTAGTGTTCTAGGGGGTGGGTGGGGCTTGGTGACATCGGGCCTGATCCAGAGCAACGCTCGCAAGCGAGCGTACGACGAGCGTATGCGAATTTTCGGCTAAAAATTCGCAATGCGCATGCCCAGTATGACAGCTTCCGGCCGCCCAAGCGTCATGAGCGAATAGCGGGCGTATCGTTAGCGTATTTTTCGCTCACTGGGCGTATTTTTTTTACGATGGTCGGCTGGGCGCCCGTTTTACTACAGGGAGGCGGGGATAGCCATTTAAATTGTACAGTATGGGCGTGCTAAGCGTATTTTCTCAGCGTATTTTCTGCGAATTTTCGTACGGCCGACGGTCGTACCCAGTGTAGGGTATAGCCGCCGTAAGCAGGGACTTTACTATGGGAGTGTTAGGGGCGTGTACGCTGATACGCGCGAGCGAACATTCGCATTCGCCCGTCGTGCGAATTTTCGTAGCGCTGGATCAGGCCCATCATCCCACCCACCAACTCTAGGGATTACAATAGAGTTTATTAGGGGCTCGGGACTTGCGGGAAATTTGCCGGCTCTCCCGAGATAGCAGGAGAACTGCCCAAATTTCGGAAGTCTCCTGGATATTCTGGGAGAGTCGGCAACCCTGATTAATCAATGTATTCATGTATTCAAAGAAATAAGCACATATATGTTATACCTATATGTAATACCATACAAATAGACATTTTAAATATCTTAAAGTCTTACAAGTAAGAACCAAAAACTAAGAAAAAAGAGTAAGAGCAACACTGAAAGGAGCTAAGTGTCACAATTCAGAGGGCAGCCTTAGTGCCATCTGTGGCTAATCACTGATAAGGGAGGACTGTAGTGATATTTTCCTGCAGTCCAATCAGCAGAGTTGCCCAAGCTACAATTGCTGGCTATATTTCCATTCTTATCTGTCAAGTCAACATTCCATAAGTATGAAGGAATTGCATGTTTGTAAACTAAACAGGAAGCATAGTAAATGCTTGCATCACCTGACATATGTGTTTTCTTTCATGAATACTTTTTTAAGGCCTTTTTTTGGCATGTATTTTGACAACAAAAAAAGTATTGATCGTCTCTGATCCCAATGTTTTCAACCATGATAAACAAGAATCACATGACATGCAAAAAGACACAGGTTGGGAGAGCAGGAAGGAGCGCTCACATGAAACAAAACAGGAGTAATCTAGGCATAATAACAAGTTAACTAAGCATAAAACTGTCACTGTTCTAGGGGAAATGAATGGTTTGGCCAAGGGGGAGACAGATTAAATGAACCTGATAGTTAATGTTAAGCAGTATGGTGTCCTGGATTTTACTGCTTTTAGAGTGAAAAGCATTTATCTCTGTCCCATTGTATTTCCCATGCTCCAGGTAGAATCCATGTACTGGCCTTCAGCTTGGCTCCAGTCAGGCTCCAACCTTGATTAATGGCAGCTGGAAATGTCTGTAAGTCTCGTTACCTCATGATAGATGACAACAAAAACAGAGATCTCTGCAGGAAACCTACTCAGCCTATTATTACTTACAAACATTATAATTCATCATCATCATTATTATTATTTTGAGTATCCTATAAAATTACCAAGATACAATAAGTATAATTGGCAATATAAATAGTATATTTTACATTTCCACATCATGATGCATAGCTATCATATTTCAAACATGCTGCCTCTGTTTATTCAGATAGTGTTAAGCTTGTAAGGTAATATATAATGATTTGATTGTACAGTATGTGATTATTTATGCATACTCGCCTAAGGATAATGTTGGCACGTTAAAAAAATAAAAGTTGGTGACTACTAATACACAATATTATGCAAAACTTCTTTCAAATTATTATTTTTTTAATTGAGGCAAATTAGAATTTCAAAGATTGATATATACATTTTTTGCTCCAGTAGGTCACTAATTCTGTGCCATCTCCCATCATTTACTCTGCCACTATCACCCAACATACGGGTACATAAAAAATAAGGATCACTGTTAGCGCTAATACTATGGCCTGTCTGACCATATTTATCAACATGCCTTCTAATGATCAAAATTTCCATTGCATTGATAGGGGGCATTCAATTTCATAGAAAAAAAGAAACGAAAATTTCTCTCTGTAACATTTTTATGTTTTTCCTTTTTGCCATCTGCATTGGACATCCTGCATCCTTATTTGGCAATATTTCTTGTTTGTTGTCTATAAGGTAAAAATGGGCACAGCTAGGGCTGACTAACTGGAGCAGTTGTAGAAGAAGTCCATCATGCCAAGATGAGTTACAAAAGGATGAAAATAGTCATGCTAAAATAAGTCAAAAAAAATTCTGTGACACACACTATAGATGAGAGATCATATTGTTGAATAGAAATGAATCTCTACACATTTACTGTATATGGCTGATACACAGTAAAGAAAGGTAGGTCTACTTCTGGTTAAAACATATTTGTTTGGTAGTGTGCTCCTATAGACAAAGCATTGTTTCTGATGTGCAGATCATTCTGTTGCAAATCTCCCTTTTTTTTTTTAATCTACACAGTTGCAAACATGGTACATGGATACTGGGAGCTGGAGAGACATGAATGGTTAATACTGGGAGCGGGAGCCATATGAATGGGGAATACTGGGGAGCTGGTGTGGTACATATGTCCTGGCTGCCAGAGTGACAGGAGAGTGTGGTGGTACTGTGGTCTCCCAGTGGCTGTCCAGGCTCGCTGCGTCACAAGCCACGCCCCCGCAGATTGACAGTCAATTCAGGCTCGCTGCATCGCAGACCAGGAGAGGGAGAGGAGCTGGAAGGAGGGAGTAGAGGTGGCAGGCGGAAGTCTGGAGCGCAGGGTAGAGGAGAGGATGTGGGGAGAGGTAGCTGGCTGGAGAGAGAACCAGGGAGAGGCAGCTGATTGGCAGGGTCAGCACTGCTGTGGGAAGGGTAATAACCCTGGTGCTGGCAGAGCTAATTACCACTGGACCGCCAGGGTTTAATGTGACTGACTTTGATATCCTGTTATTAACATACTGTGGAGCAGACTGTGTGGGTTTCCTCAGTTATTGGGTACTTGCAGTGGGTGAAATAGGTCTGCTATACCCTAAATCTGAGAAGTGTCCTTATTCTTATCCTAATGTTCTCCAGCACTGTGCATATGGAAACGTGAAATTCTGAGCGACCTAGCGAAAAGAGCGTTGCACTATTTGGTCACTAATATCTGGGGTGTGTGATCTTAAAAACCACTTTGCTGGAATTTAATGAAACCAATCCTGCAGTACCCGGCGGAACGTCCCTGCATAAGTCTGCAGCGCAGGGGGAATTCTTACAGCAACCGCTGGTGACTATACCTGCAGCATCTTGTGTTAGATAAGTTACTGTGTTATTATTGTTATTTCCTCTTCTAGGTTAGTTTTGGTCTTAGTACCCAGGTTCAGCACCAGGGTATTGTGTGTTGTGCTTGCTAGGATAAATAACTGCTTTTCCATTGTTGTAGCAGGTTCTGTAGGTGAAAGCCCAGTTTGGATTGGCGTCAGGCAGAGGAGTTGAGTAAGCTGCAAGAGAGGTTGTGTGTGTTTCTTGCAGGTGTAACCAGGTGGGGACCTGGACCCAGGGTGAAGCATCCCAATGAGTGCCTGCAAGGCCACCATTTTTACTCTAGTTTACACTGGAGAGATGTTATGTGGGAGCTGGAGAGATATGATGGGGAATATTGGGAGCTGAAGAGACATGTATGGTTAATACTGGGAGCTGGAAAGACATGATGGGGTATGCAGGGAGGCTGGAGAAACATGATGGGGAATACTGGGATCTGGAGAAACATGATGGGGAATACTGGGATCTGGAGAGACATGATGGGGAATACTGGGATCTGGAGAGACATGATGGGGAATACTGGGGATGCTGAATGAGACTTTTTATTTTTCTTGCACCCCAAACAATCTTAGACTTTGATTGTTTGACCCAATTGGGGTTTTGAGTTTGACTTGCCTGACCTAGTGAGACTTTTAAGGGCTACATCCTGATTTCATGGAAGTAATAAGTCAACTATTCTGTGAATTGAGGTTCACTGTAGACTAATTAGACAATTAGAGTGTTCAAAGGAGCCAGTGCTAATCATCAGAGACACAAAGGGTCCACATCTTTTACATACCATGGACCCTGCTAGCTTCTGCTCTCAGTCTCAAATCTATTTAATCAAGTAAGATCTCCTAAGTCCCATGGTGAACTTCATATCTTGTTCAGTTTTAGACCATGCACAACAACATTTCATTTTGTCTTTTTTTTTTTTTTTTTAAACAGAATTGAAGACTGACGGTATTTCATGGTCATCACCTCTCACACTGTAATATGATTACTTGTGTGAATGTGGAACTCCCCCAGCGCCATGTACAGTAAGTGCTGCAGTGTGGTTTCCCTGAATTCTACCCAATGAACTTCCGATAAGACAAATCATGAATGTCACTGCGTAAATGAAAAACAAAGCAAAAATTACAATAGTTCAAAAATTCTAAACAAATTCCCCTTATGTATCTTCTGAAAGTAACATATCTGAGTTGCAAGAAAAAATAATACACATTGTTGACATTTTAAGGCTTTTTGCCCACTCTCCAGAGCTGTAACTAGAAATTTTAGTGCCAGGGGCAAAAAGGAAAGATGGTGCCCCCTGCCTCTGAATTCCAAGTCAATTTAACCATAAATATTACTGATGCCCCCTTAAGATTTGCGCTCTGGGTGGCCATCCCTATCGCACGCCCCTAGTTATGACTCTGCCCCTCTCAATCTACTCAGAAAAATATCCTCACGAGGATATCGTATGGAATTACAAGTTCGCATGTAGGAGAGCAGGGCATTCGCCGCTATATGCAGATTGTATATCCGCCAGCAGGACCCCTACTTTAAGTATCTCGCACAGAAACCCTTCCAGTCTGTACAGAAAAAGCCCCAGTCACTGCTTTTAGGAGATGTTTTTTGTTATTTACAACACAGTTCTCCAGCTGGCATTACATAATGAAACTTATTACATGACCTCACCTAACTCTTAGGAGTATAATGAAAATGATTGCTTAAGTCTTTAGCTAAACATATAATTACAATATTGCAATTTGTGCATATAGTTGCTTTTTATAAATAGAGGGTCCTATGATGTTGGCTAGTAGTCCATCCATCATTTTTGCCTTCTACTTTACTGCTATCCACAAGAGATTATCCTACATCAGAAAAAGATGTTACAAATATATATATATGTGAGTAGATTAAGGTCAATGCTAGAGAGGAGTAGTCAGTGCCAAACGCTATAGTAAGTTGTCAAAGAAATAAAAGATTAGACATGGAACTTTAGACAATTTCAGACAAGCAGCAACCTGCAAGTGGTGTGAAAGTGTAAATGCAGTAAAAGAACTTTTTTCAAGACTGTATTGTTAGCCAATTGAAGTTTATTTTACACCATGATGACAGGCATCAAGAGCTATCACATGCCAAATGCAACCAAATGCAATGTCAGAAGTTTAGAAATGCATGAACAAGTGCAGGGGTGTATCTACGGGTCCAGCGCCCCTGGCAAAATAAGGGACTGGCACACCCCCCCACCCCCCCACCCCCCACATTATCCATCTCCCAGT
>WWET01001632.1:205262-222780 GCA_011038615.1 Limnodynastes dumerilii
TAGTATTAGGAGAGAGTAGTGTCCTTTAGATTTTGCAGTGATTAAGTCATTGACCACCTTGGTCAGTGCAGTTTCTGTGGAGTGTCAGGAGTGAAAGCCTGACTGAAGAGGATCCAGAAGATTGTGTGAGAAGTTGGGAAATAGGACGATAATATGAGGGAGAATTGGGGTCAGAGTTTTGTTTTTTCAGAATTGGGGTAATCAGTGCATGCTTGAATAAAGAGGGGAAGATACCAGTAGAGAGAGAGAGAGAGATTGCAGATTGTAGTTAGAATAGGAATAAGCACAGGAGATAGACATCAACTCACCTGTGAAGATACAGGATCAAGAGGACTGGTAGCAGAGTGGAAAGAGCAGAAAAGAGCAGATATTTAAACGTAGACCATATTTTAAGATTCCCTTTGAACTGCTCTATATTATACCTCTGTGGAAAAACCCAAAATTCCCAGTAGGACTCTCTCGTGCCTTCACACGTAAATTCATCCCCATGGGCATATCCTTTGCTAAGCACTTAATTAGCAGACGACTGATTCTCCTGTTAGATGACCTCAGGACTGCTTTCCCAGATCTCTCTATTAGTATGTTGGATTACCTACATTTTAGACATTTCCTGGCATTACGATCCTCTGAGATGCAGCAGACGGATCTCTCACCATTTTAATCTTTCTGTCTGAACTTCCCCAGGAGTAAAGGGATGATCTCCTCAATTTATAAGCTTTATTCAGTATCAGAAGCAGGTGGTCGACATGAAAGAATAGAAAAGAGATCTGGGACTTCCCCCGGGGCAGGACTCCAGGCTAGATATTAGGGAAGCTGTGTCTACCTGCTCTATCTCCACATGTATAAAGGAGAACGCTTATTAGAATGTATCCAGGTGGATCCCCTGACTGCTGGAGAAACTAGTGGCTAAGTTTTGGAAATGAACGGATCTCCCCCCACTCCCTGCCCTTTATTCCACAACCCGGTCACCTTGGCTAACACAGCAAACCCAACCACAATTTTATTGATTAAGACCTTCACTTAATCTAAATGTAATTATTTGTCGGGTGACACCCTTTCTCTACCCCTCTCCTTTCCATCCCGCCCCTTTTCCTCCCCTTACTAGAAGTTAAAAACAGTAGCCAATAGCCTGGTTTTCTTTGGGTTTTATCTCACATAGGCCATATGCAATGTATGTCTATTTTTCGCTGTCTGTAACACTGGTTATAATGTAAGGTTTTACCAAATATGTATGATTCTTTTGTACTTCTGTCCAATAAAATCAAGTTATAAAAAAAAAAGTTCATAAAATGTATTACAACTACACAGAAATATGTAAAGATGGGATACAAGAGATAAATCTATTTGATCTCATAAGCAAGGATTGTAGTTTTGGTAAAAATGGCCAGATCTAGATTTCTGAGTGATCATATTCCATGCACTTTAGTTAGATTGCCATCATTAGTTTTCCATTCTGCGCATACTCAGGTGAATCTGTCTTCATTGATTGTAACGCATTTTAACCCACCCAAATTAGAGGAATTACACTTTTGACAGAGGGGCTGGGTTGATATTACAAGCTGGCAGTCCTAATATACAGTATAGACATTTCTTCTCTCTGTCTACCCATCCCCCCCCCCCATAATTCTGGGCATTTCCATGTAGTTCAGATGGAAAACCTAAGGTAGCTTCTGGCTGTTGCATATCAGGTTATATGTGTTAGAGTAGTTTAAAAGGGACAGCACAAATCATAAAACAAAAGCCAACCACACATCTGGATAGCAACACATTTGTATAGCAATCATTACTCTAGATCTATTTCAAAATGTGTATTAAAAAAATATATATATATATATATATTTTTGGGTAAATGGCATATTGAATAACATAAAAAGATGCCTCTCAGCAAGTAGAGCATCTTGGCGCATTCATCACACTCCTAAAGCAAATCTGCTTTTGAATGCTTATATTTTCTTGGTTGCGAAACCAGTAAATCTCAGCGGCTACATTTCTATAACTCAGCACTGATGTCATGTGAAAATGCAGCCTTTCCATGAGGACTGAAGTTATGTAAAGACAAATTAGGTAACACAAAACCATTAAAGCATAAAACAATGATGGTATAATACAATGATGATTCATCTGTACAGGGGCGTGCTTCAAGGGATTGGTTACCTGTAACATTTTAGGCGATTGATTAGTAGTGTTACTGCTACTTGCTAGTTATAGCAATTTACATATCTCCTCATGTTGTGTCTGCCACTTGTCTTCTTGTCTATACTTTCTAATGATTCCTTGTCTTATTCCCTTATTCTACCACTTTACTTTCCTTAAACTGGCTTTTCTTATACATTGGTTTCTTCATTAAAGTAAAACAATAATTATGCCAGCTCATTCACTATATAATTATATGGCTCCAACCCTCCACCAATCAGTGTAAAATAACCACCCTTCATGCTGATGTTCGGAACAATCCACCAATCAGCATTCTCCAAACTGCTTGAAAGGCAGCTGGGTGACAGTTAGATGCTTCCTTATGGCAATACTGCCTGTGATAACCTGCAGTTACAGCGGCCAGGTCAATTCTTAGCCTGAAGTTTGGGTGCAGGGTGGGTGCTCTTTTCTCTGGTGCTATAATTCAAGGGTTAATCGGAAGCTGGTTGCTATTCTTTGAAAGAGGATAGTCTTCTATTTCAAATGATCCCTGTTTTATGCTTTAAAGGGGGAAAAAACATATTTGCTTTAAGCTTAGTTAATTATAGTTAGTTGCAATGTAATTGTTCCAATATGACCTGTCCAAAAAGTGCCAAAATAGGTTTAGAACAGGATAAAAAAATCAACCCAAACTATAAGTGTCTATGTAAGTCAAATGTGTATATTCATATACAGAAGATCATACATATGTTCTGCAAAAGTTACACTGTAAATAAAGGCAGTTTTTTTCAAATTACATGATTAACATAAACATTTTCAGCATTCAACACTCTATAATGTACAGAGATATACAGAAAAGGTAAAGCATATAAATACAAATAGAAGCCTAGCATTTCTTTCTCCAATTACCTCTGCTAGGGAAAACTGAGGCTGAGAGAGCCTGTTTGCTCAAGGCAGGATCCAGCATTTTGTACTTTATACAGTTATGCATATAAGGAATTAGTGTGATTGAGAGCTGCTCACAGTAATTTGTACGGAATAAATATAACTGTCACTCGGATAACAAGACTGGTCAACAACTGACATTTGATACTTTAGCATTCATAAAGGTTTTTTTTTAAATACCCTCTATTTTTGTAAATGATTGCAAATGACCTTTGTCTTCTTGTCTTTCTGATTCTCACTCTTTGCCTGTTCAGAGTAATTTTCGTTACATATGGAAGATTATGTTTCTGGAACTGAAGGCTAGTAACAAGAGAATGTAACACTTGAGGCAAATCAATCAAAATGATTGAGTCCTAAGTACTCAAATGGAAACTCCTTTAAAAATGTCCTTTTCATTTTCCTAAAACACCGTTATGTCGTATCTAAGCATCAAAAATGTCTTCATCCCCGCCACAGCACATAAGTATTGTTATTGCAGAAATAAATAATGAGATAGTTCTTCTACAAATAAAACATGGGCCTCTTCCCTCCATTGGCTTTAGAGTGTTTATATTTACTAAACAGACAGATGTTGCTTATACAATGCACTAATTCCCACAAGACCTCTAATAAATGTGCAGGGGGCTTGTCACACATGCATTTGCACACATTGTGAACATCCTGTTTATTTAAATCATTCTTCCTTGATTGGCTGCAGTATGTAAGCACATTGCTGACAGCTGGATAGTACTCTGGTGGAACATGCCTTTGCTATGACAAAGAACTAGGCAGCAACATTAAGGTTTATCCCCTAAAAAATGTAACATTTTTACAGAAATGAATACTGTATTGATTCAAACTGTTTTTTTTTTTTAGTTTTTTTTTATTTGGAACTCTGCTAAAGGGCCTCATTGACCTTTTTAGACCATCTGAGCTAATAAATCCTTAGACCCCCTGTTCCGGGAATGTTTTGGGTAAGGTCAGGATGGCAAATTCCCCTCTTCTACAATATCAGATGTTATGGTAATTCCTTTTAACTAATGAGTAAGAGCAAAGGCATCTCTTCAAACCTCATCTAGACCCAATGGAATCTGTTGAAAATGTATGACAGCTGTGAGCTTTGGCTCTTTTTTTTTATGAATGCATAAGAGCTGGCAGGAAAAAAACGAGGATGACTGATTGTACATCTAGTTTCACAACCTCCTGTTTCACACAGCATAGCTATATCAAAGAGTTAACCTCACGGCCACCATTCTTGTTTTTTTTTTTTAGAAACAATCATTAAATTCATCCTGCAAAAGATAAAATGGTACAGTTGCAACATCAGTTAAGGTCCATGCTATCATTTCCTATGCTGCTCTGTAAAGTAAAGAATTTCTCACAGTTCAAGTAAATATAAAAAAATAAACAGTTTTGTAAATGACTAATAAAGGGCCTCTTTTTTTTTTATTAATTATCAGTAATTTTCCTCCATAACTAATCATATACTACAGGTCACCAGGGAAAAGTTTAATGTTGTGATTGTTTATGAAACAAAAACACTATATATGGCCCCACCCAGGAGATGAGTGTTTTTATATGATGTATTTTATTGCTCAGTTCTTTCTCTAGCAATTAATATGTTAATTTTACCACCATCAGCACAACTCCAAATGTGTCCAACTAAAACATTATTTATAATTACAATTAAAAGGAAGCAGCTTATATTTGACAGGAAAGAACTTGTGGTAATAGATTGATTCACTATATCAGTGAAATGCTTGGCTATGAGAAATCTCTTAATCGCCCATGGTTAAACACAATGCACGCCAGGATTTAGGTAAACCGGTTCTTGCATTTATTCCATTGCTATAGTATTTTCTATACCATTCGTTATCTAAGCCAGCCAGATGTCAAGATTTACCATAAAGCGAGCCACAAAGGTTCATTACAAATTCAAGTTTACAGACTAAAAAATGTCACTTTAAGCAGTGACTTTAGGGTTTGTAGAAACGCCTTTCTATGGATAATACAGACCATGATGTTTAGGTTTTGAAAATGGGTTTCCCTTACTAATAGAAGTAAACCATATAAACATTTAGGACCGAATTCAGACTTGCGCAATGTGAGTGTATATGCATGCACAGTGATCTCCCATTATATGGCTCCTAAGGAAGTCTCTTTGGATGTCAGAGTAAGAAGACTGTTAGTCTTTCTGACAGTAGGGCAGGATGGGATGGGATGCACACGAGTATAACATAGGTAGGGGGGAGATGTATTTAAATTTGATAGTAAGAGCATTCAAAGTGTCATATGTCCTATCCAGGATAAAGCACAAATCCAGTGTTATTGTATGCCTGGATCCAGACCAAGAATATTGAGTATCCATATTTATCAAACAACCAGGGGATGCTTGTGACAAATAGTAGGTTCAGACAAATAATAGGTTAAGCTATTAAGTGTAACAATTCCTTTATTTGTATAAATTTGCATGCACATAATTGCATGCTGGGAAAATGGTAAATAGCATACCAAGTTAAAGATCCCTGCTGACAGAGACTACTGGAAAAGGATATATTAAAGAATATATTTAAGTATACATGCAGCGACCCGGGTGATCAATGATTTAATTACTGCTAAAGGTCACTACTCTCTTCTGACTCTCCTGGATCTTTCTGCTGCTTTGGACATTGTTGACCACTCTCTTCTCATACAAATGTTACAATCCCTATGTATTCTGGTTCAAATCCTACTTATCTAATGGCTCTTTAGTGTATGCATTTCTGCTCTTCCTCTATCTATTAAAGTATTAAAAGTCTAAGGTCCTCATTTAATAAAGTCGTTTTTGGTAAAATCGCCCTAAATCCCAGGACTTGTGCAGAGAATACGCCATCGCTGTATTCACTAAACGCAAAGTCCTGGGAATTTATCCTTTAGCAAAATCGAAACGGCAAACATCGCTGACAAAAAATCGTCCAGATGTCAAACATGAACCCAGACCGGATTCACTAAAGTCTATTTGACTAAATCGCCTCTAGTTTGGTCTGTAAGCGCTGAAGAAGAAAAAAACCGCCTCCTGTGTGTGTCGCTTTCATAGCAATAATTAATAATATAAAGGGTATATAACCACTGATGAATTAATTAAGGTGCTAGCGGCATCTCTAAGTTTTAAAAAATAAGGAGGCAAACGAGGACCGGAGCAGAACGCCTGCGCGTGTTTCACAGACAGCTTTATCAAGGCAAATGACGGGAGCTTGTCTGACAGGTCTTATGAAGGGAAGAGGCGGGCTCCATCGGAGTAGGCAGCTAATCAATGAGTCAGTCGCAAGCAAGCCCTCCACACAGCCAATGAATTATGCAGCAATGAATAGGTATTTTGAAAGAAAAATTACTAACACTTTATAAGTAAATTGTGGCCACATCCTCCTCAGGCTTTGCCATGACCTAGTGCAGGGCTGCAATTAAACAAATGTGGGCCACATAGCAAAAAAATTGGCAAGAATTACTACTTGGTCAGGTCTAGATATGATCTTTGATATGTGACCAATATGACCGGCTTTTTCATGTGTTCAGATATGATTTCATACACGTTTCCATTATGTACATGTGCATGTGCATATCCCCATACCCGTTGTGAGTCCCCGCTGCGATGGCTGTCATTACGAAATAGAGACAGCCAAAAGTTGCTTTTCAGCTGTCTCTATTTCGAATGACAGCCGTGGTAGAATTTTTTTTTTTAATGGGTGAGTATTCAAATCACTTTCGGAATGGCCGCCGCTGGAGCGCCGGAGAGACTTAGGGTTAAGCTGTGGGGGGGGACTTGGGGTCAGGCTGATGGGGGAGACTTAGGGTTAGAGTTAGAGAGTGGGTTGGGGATAGCATAAATCTTACCTGTGTTCAGTGGGAGCGAACGGTCCTATCAAATTGAGCCATTGACACTTCTGTCACCGACTGACACAGGAGCTTTGTTGCAATCACAAGTGGATATGGCATCTTATTACAATCTAGAGCCCACTCAATATGCACCTATCCAGACTTCCGCGCCACCTTAATTTTTCATTGGCAGGAGTTGTAAACACTAAGGTAAGCTTCGGATATCAGACATCCATCTATGCAAAAGGTGTAGTCGGCGGTACAATCACACAAATGCAGATGTTGCAGACCTGCGAGTGTGGATCCCTACACATCTGTTACTCGAGGAGTAATTGCATAAATTCAGATCTAAGGATCCAGCCCATAATCATGAATTCATAATTAATCAATAAATGGGATTTACATCTAAACATGGATCACATCTACCCCTTGATAGAACAATGGTGAATTGGATGGAAAACAAGAGTTGAGAGGTGATGTTTTGTAGCTCAACTCTGAAGTAGAGATTAAAATGAAAGCTGTTCAGTATTTGTATGTTATAAACTAATCAGCCATTATAATAATACAATGCAAATAAATGTTATTACATTCACATATTTCAGGAGGGTATTTATATGTGCAGATATGCACCTTTTTGTGAAGTTACCTAACTCCATAACTTGATAGAGAACTACAGCATATTGAAAGCATTAGGGGCAGTATTCACAGATCCGTTAATTAAAGGTACGCAATTATATGCACGTACGTGGCAAGGCAACACCCATGTCACTCCCCTCACACAGACAGGTTATCGGTGACTTACGCCTCCATAGGGCAACCTTATCTGTACGTGTGCATTTATGTGCGTATAATACGCCCTCAAATGGTCATTTAAATGCCTCCCCCCACCCACTTTCACGTAACTTCGTCCGTACGGATTTCAACCACGCCCCTCTGCACGTATGTCCCCAAGTACGATTCACAAGTATGTGAAGTACGTGTCTAATGGACTTCCGTGCGTAAATTCGACGTAAATAGCGTAAATAAAGTTACTACACGTACGCAGTTACTCTGATCCTAAAAATACGCACAGTACCCCACACAAAAACGGATCTGTGAATACAGCCCTAGATCTCTAATTAAAGATATAACTATGAACCTTAAAATATTAAACAAAATAAACACTATGGGCCTGATGCAATTGTTTGCAAAGATGGGAAAAAGCGTGAACTGCATCTATTCCTGTCTATTAGGGTAAGAAAATGTTGCTGATTTTAATATGCACCTCTAAGATGAGCGTATTAAAATCCGCAAAGTAAATTCGCAAGAAAGCCACCCAGATCATACGTTGCAGTAAATTGAATCGGGCCCTATATGTTCATAAATCATAAGTCGTTAAGAAAAAGAAAAATATATAAGCAGAAGGGATTATGTATTATAGGTGGCCAGAAAATGTGTAATACAAAATACAGAGACATAAAAAGCAGAGTAAAAGAACAAAAAGTGAAATAATTTAAAATAATTATATATTGATTAATAAATGGTTTCTTCCTTCCTTACCTTTATTCACTTCATTTTAATTTTTGAATATATACTATATATAATATGAACTATATATATTACTTATATATCCTTATAACTGAGGATATACTATTATTATTATTATTAATAATAATAATAATAATAATAATAATAATAACAATATCAATAATAATAATAATAATCATTTTGAAACCTTGAAATATGCTAAATATCTACTTAGTTCATATTTGGGATGTATAAGGAGTAATTGCAGGCCAATTTCTAGATGTTAGAAAGGGCAGCTGTGTGGATGCAGGAAATTATTTCAGTGTGAATATATAACCATATACCCATTAATATGACAATGAGGATGATGAGGATATTATCATCTTTAATTAGAACAGATGTTGAATATCTCAAGATACTTATACTTTATATACTCTGTGGATAAGGAGTTAATGACAGAATAATTTATAGTAGTTAACAAGGTCAAGAAGGGTACCTGGCTAGAATGTGGAGGCTGATTCAGTGCTGAAACAGTGGTAGGAGAGATTATTCTGTTAAAAAGACTGATTGCAAAAAGCTTTCAGTTCCATATACTAATCGGTTAGTAGGGAATTGGAAGATACATGGAAATTGTTCATTTTGCAAAACATGTCATTTTTCATTTTTCTCCATAGATTTCTAAGCAAATCTTGAAAAAAGGATTTTGATACACCTCTGGTCAGGCCACTTTTGGATATCCTTGAGCTTTAGAGTGTCTACCCTTTAAGATTACTCTGGAAAGTCTGATAATTGAAACCAAAGTATGGAGGCATTCTGATGTTATAGCCATGACCATCCATCGACCAACTCTCATATTCAGGCACCCACCATTATTTTTAGGTGTAAACACAGCAATTTTTAGCACTGTACATGTGCACACAAGAAACACAAAAAAGCGACTGAGCTGTTCTAGTCATCTCTGCATGTTCTGCACTAGTGCTATTAAACATAGAGTGTGAGAGATTTTAGTGCAGCCATGTTTTCCTGTGGTTCCTCCTAAAATCCTGCATCGGTTCAGGGCTGCTGTAAGTCACTGGAAGAGAAGACTTTCATTGAACTAAAGACCCTATAGATTGTTATAACACAGCCCTACGGACGTAATGAGCATTAAGCAGTGTAATTGAGGTATAAACATTTTAAAATACACTGCATACACTACTCCAGGGTTGCCGACTCTCCAAGAATATCTGGGAGACTCCTGAAATTTGGGCCAGTCTCCTGGTATCACAGGAGAGGCGGCAAATCTCCCGCAATCCCAGACCCCTTAACAATAACAAGTGTAATCTCAAGAGTTACTAGGGATGGGTGGGACATGATGATGTCATCAAGCCCCGCCTATCTCCTTTAACACCATAGATCAAACAAGTGATTGACAGGGGTGGGGCTAAATGACACAATTTGCATAAATCGCGTCATTAAGACCCTCCCCCTTGAAGTAATCTATGGCTTCCCTTCGGGTTCTCCCAGAGAGAAGCATTCAATAGTCGGCAACCCTGCACTACACTACTGCTGTTTTTTTTGGGTTTATAACTTAATATGAGCACATTGCTACAAATTTTGCTCAGTCATTTTAAATTAACTCAATAATTTGTTTAAATATTTATTACACAAACTTCAACCAATTTATATTAATTATAAAAAAAAGATAATTTGAAACATGCTGCATTAAATATTTCAGCCTATTTTATGCCAGATAATCTTTAAATAAGTGCTTCAAGATGTATAGACTGAGGATTAATGAAATACACAAAATGTGACACATAGCAATGAGCATCTAATTCAATATCCATAACAAGCATAACTGCAAGTAATCCAGACCTGACACAGATCCATATATATGCTTATAGCTGTATCCCTTGTTTCTGTCCTTTGGCAGATGATGATCAGGATGGTCTTAATTTTTAGATGAAGCTGATCTGTGCTTTCTTCGTGAAATATATGATTTTGTCAGTTACACTGGTGCTCTAGCATTTTTGACATCATCTATTATATAAAATACTGCCCCCTAGCGACCAAATGGTCATTAGCAGCAGCACCGCGGAAGAAGAGGAGCGTGTCCCCGCCGTGGCAAGTCCAGAAGAGCCAGAGAACCGGACTAGTGACTCCAATCAAACAGAACCCAGACTCCAATCAAGTGAAGAACTTTCAGCACATCCAGCACCGCTTCCCCAGAGAGATGCCAGCAAACGGTGAGCCCAAAACTTGTATTCTTTTACAACACCACATACTGCATGCAAACACTTAGGATAGGACACGGTGACCACCGGAGGTAAGTGCACACATTAGAGAACATAATTAGTCAGGGAAAATGTATTTTTTACATGCACACTTACTGTAATGTGTTAATGTATGTTTGGTGAACACTGTCTTTTTTTTTACACACACTACACACAGCGCGGCATGGTTAGAAGCCTTACCATGCTGATACTGATATTACTACAAGGCTAAGCAATGCTTAGCCTTGTAGTAATATCAGGCCACCCTGGCAAGGAACCAGGGCGCTGTTTAAGGCTGGCCATCCACTGGAAGCTACTATGAGCTACTATGAGCGACTAGCGACTATGAGCTATTATGAGCTACTATGAGCGACTAGCAACTATGAGCTATTATGAACTACTATGAGAATTCTTCAGAGATCAGTCGCTTGTCGTCTGTAGTCACCTGTAGTCTCTCGCACAAAGTAGCTTGTAGTGGACGCCTGCAAGCAAGGCTCTGTTAATTTGGATTAGTCGCTCATAGTAGCTAGTAGCTCATAGTAGCTCATAGTAGCTTCCAGTGGACGACCAGCCTTAGGCTCACATTGCCCTGGTTCCACTGTTTAAATGTCCGGTGCCGAGCCGTGGACCAGGTGGGGACACAAGTCCCCATTCTGGTCTGACGGACAGCCGGCCACTGATGGCGGAGCGGCCCGGGGGGCATATAGCACCCTGCCCCCGGCCCAGCCCACCTCTGACTTGCACCTTTTTTACCCTTACTCCCAAACTCTGAATCAGCCCCTTTACTCCTCAACTTTCATAGACTCTTCAAAACAATGGCCTGGATCCTGAATTACATAAGTTTGGATTGCATTTTGTCTTCTTGATCTGCACACGATTGGAATGTATTCCATACTTTCCATACTTAAGTAAAATGACATCTAGAACACAGTATGCTATAGTTATGCTAATTCACTGCATGGCAATCCAAGCTTCTGAACTGCCACTATTTAATGTTCACAGTGGACTTTAAAGTAAAGATAAATTAGTTAAATGATGGTTATTGAAAGTTCATTTGTGCCAGGGCATCGGTTAGTGGAGCGATCACACGGATGTGTGCATATCTCAGCCCTTATTTTGTGGATACATATGCTTTCAAGTTCCAATATCACAGGTCTGATTACATATAATTTCAAAGTAAGGATTCAGTGCACTATCATATGTACATTATGCCATATGCATACATTTCTACTGTGTTACTTCTTTAAGAAGTGAAGTCACACTGTTTGGACTATATTCACACCTAAGAATTAGTTATGTGCAGACAGAACCGCACATAACTCACTTGTGCAGCCCCCCCTCCCATTTTATGTACCTTATGGCCCTTAAGAGTGCCATAGGGCTATCTTATCTTGCCGTGCGTAGTTAGGAAACTACGCACGGACAGTGCCTCTCCCCGCCCTCCCCGGCTAATCTAAATCCCTCTTCCCTGCCACTTCTAACTAATCACTGCCCGAGGCGGCATTAGCACGCCTCTTTCTAACTAAAATCTTGGGAAAAGCCTGTGAGGTGGGCAAAACGCGCGTTGGCACTTTCCTGGAGCTATCAGCAAGACCGTTACCACCGAGTGCACCGGCCAGTCTCTGCCTCTTGACTCCGTTACACGCGGCATAGCAACCTTGGTTTGATTGGAGCAGCCTGCACAGCAAGCTTTTACAGACAGAGAGGGAGGTTGAGATAAGCAAAGCAGTGTGAAGTGTGAGCCATGAGGGCACTAGTGGTTTTTTAAGGTGAGCCCACCTTAGGTATTTAGGCTGTAGCAGCTCTGCTAACAATTTATTTGTTATTGTATCTGATATCTGCCTTTTATATTCAATCAATGTGTGACACACTCACCATTTCATGTATGCTATTGCCACTCGTGATATATTCGCCCTTTTGTATATTTTTAATTCAATGAATTAAAGTATGTGATTTTACTGTTCAGCTGACTCTGTGTAAATAATAAGGTGTGCACTATTTAAAGGTGTCTGGAGCACACTGATAGTGTACTCCATTTTTTTCTCTGGTTCTATTTCGTTTTAAGTCACCTACAGTAGCACCCTCAACCATTCTGGCACTTTTATGATTCATTATTTTTATGAGCTGGTGCAACTTTTGTAACTCAAATCTTTAAAGACCACACAGAGGCAATCTACGTACCTAACTGGTAGTTACATTCCGCATCTTACGCACCTAAGAAGCCGCTACTTAACTTAAGAGTTAGCTTCTGAAACCCTGCTCTTCTTACCCCACAGGAATAAAATAAAGTTTTTGTTTTAATCCCTCCTATTATAAGAACTTCTGTTGTTTCTCACGCAACAGTTAAATGTTTTAGGTGGAGACCTAAAGGCCGTGTTTAAAAAGGAAAATAAGATAAAATATAATATAATAGGGACAGTAATACCATTTTTATGAAGTATAAAACCCTGTAATGATTTAGTTTGATTTCTCAGTGAACATTGTATTAGAACTGTGAAAATTAGACAGAGATGCATATTTTGAGTAAAAATAAATTCACCAACTATTTATAGTAGATTTGAAATATGTGTCTGCAAATACAAATATGTTAATATCCTGGCACTGAAAAAGAGGGTATTTACCATGTCAGTCAAAGTCAAATTCATATTTGTTAGGATAAACAATTTACTGTAACTATGGGATCTCAGAGAAAAACGTGTTTGAACACAATGTAATTGTATGGGCAACATGTGCTTTGGGAATTCAATTTTACAACATCCCTCAGGATGAATTTTATTCATACAAATGTTAAAATACCCATGACTGACAGATATATTGCCCTCTATCAATCAGCCCTTTACCTATGTTATTAGCAAGTAAATGATGTCTTTCAAGTTTGTCATGGTCAATGTGCTTCAGTTGTCCTTGAGATATATATGTTTATTTATAAAGCACTACTTAATATACACTAAATAACAACTGAGTAAAATGATAAAGTAAATTGGGAAGATGGCAATTTATTATTATAAGAGGCATTTATTTAAAATTTTATTTAGAAAATCAATTCTATTTTCATATTAGAAGTGAGCTCAGACCCCTGTGTTTTAGTTCTGAAACAATTTTCAAATTTAGTTTTCTGATTTGTTTTGCATTTCCATAAAGAAAATATGTAAAATAATGAAGTTTGGTGCTGCTGACAGCAGAAATAGGTATGATATGAAGTGACGACAGTCAAAATGCTGACAGATCAAAATGTCGACAGGTCAAAATGTAATCAGTTGAATATTATGTTAGTATTTGTTTGTAACATGTGTAAAGTAAATGTAATGCAGGCAGCTTGTAAAAAAAATTTAAGAAATGTAAAAACATTTATCTAATCAGAGCTGAATTAAGTCTTCGGGGAGGCCTGAGGCACTTAAAAAGGATGGCCTAAGATCTAAAATTAAGAGCATAGTATAGCCCCCTTTATCACACTAAGCTCCCTTCATCATCACACTGTGCCCTCTCCATCATCACGCTGTGCCCCCTCCATTATTACACTATGCCCCCTCCTTCATAAACTATGCCCCCTCCATCATCACACGGTGTCCCCTACATTATCACACTGTGCCTCCTCCATCATTACACTATGCCCTCTTCTTCATCACACTGTGCACTCTCCTTCATCACACTGTGCCCCCTTTATTATCGCACTGTGTCCCTTGACCTTCTTTTTTATTGTATCTTCTGTTTTCTTCTCTTTGTTCACTTTTCTTTCTTCTGGCTCCTCTCTGCGTGTCAGATGTGATGACATCACGCCCAGCCGACACTCAGTTAGAAGGGAACAGGAAGGAGTGAGGGGGAAGGAGGAAGCTGCTTTAGATTTCAAAATCGGCCCATGGTGGTGGCACAGAGGCTACAAAATGCAAGTTACCTCAAGGGCGTAAAGAGATAATAAAAAGAGTGTGAAACCAGAAATTAATAAGGATGTGAGGTGTGATACACACAATGGGAACAGAATGAACCAGTAGATGTGCAATGATGTTGCTCTCATGCCTTTGTGAGACTAGGCAGTCAGCATAGGCCTTGTACTCGGAATTGAGAGCATGGTGGCGTGAGAGATGTTGCTAGGCAACAGTCAGCTGATGAAGACACGCTGTGTAGCGCGTGGGTGGACTTCCAGAAATATCGATAGAAAGTTGGGTGCGTAGAAGGAGGTTGAGAAATCAGTTGGTGACAGCAGTTGAAAGGAGTGGCGATAGTTAAAAGAGCAGGAGTGACATTGTAGCTAATATAGAGAGAGTGGCGATAGTTGAGAGAGCAGGAGTGACATCGGAGCTGATATAAAGAGAGTGGTGATAGTCGAGAGAGAGAGCAGGGGAGACATCTGAGCTGATAGAGAGAATGACGGTGGCAGCGGAGTCGGTTCAGAAGAGTATTGGTGACTAAGCAGAGGAGAGTGTCGGCGGAGTCAGTTCAGGAGAGTGTCGGTGGCTAAGCAGAGGAGAGTGTCAGCGGGGGAGGTAAAGGAGAGAGTCGGTGGCTAAGTAAAGGAGAGTGTGAGAAAGTGAGTGTGGAGCAGGAGAGGGTGATCAACAGTGTCAAAAGCTGCCGATAGATCCAGGAGGATAAGAAGGGAGAAGTGGCCCTTAGCTTTGTCAGAAAGAGATCATTTGTGACCTTAGTCTGGGCAGTTTCATTGGAGTGCAGGGGGTGGAACCCAGATTGGAGAGGGTCCAGGATGGAGTGGTCAGCAAGGTAGCCGATTAGACACTTGTAAATAAGCTGTTCAAGCAACTTTGAGGCTAAGGGCAGAAGAGAGATGGGTTGGTAGTTGGAGGGTGAAGTGGGGTCAAGGTTAGGTTTTTTTAAGGATGGGGAGACAAGAGCATGTTTAAAGGGGGAGGGAAAAAAAGCCAGAGAAGAGGGATAAAGAGGTGGACAAGATGAGAACAGGTGGAGATAGAGAGAGACCGGAGAAGATTAGAGGGGATGGGATCAAGTGGGCACATTGACAGAGGGGATGATTTAAGATGATCTGCCATAGCCCTTTCACTCTCAAGAATTCCACTTTCCGTTTTGAGCCTTACAATACCCTAATTTGTTTTTCGCCTTTCATTATATACCTATATTTCTTTAGGAACCGAGTGAGTGGGGAGTGCTAGGGTTGAGGGTTGTTGCGGCGAAGGGAGACAGAGGAGGGGAGGGCAAGCAGCATCAAGGGCGGAGGAGAGGGCATTGTTGTAGAGAGGGGTGTCTAGATTGGGGCAGGACATGGTTAAAATGGGTGCGAGGAGGGGATCAAGGGAAGAGGTGAAAGACGCAACATCAAGGGAATTGAGGTTCTTTCGGGAATGAATACATTTGGGTGACAGGGAAGGAGAGGGGGAGCAAGAGAGGGAGAAGGAGATAAGATGATGATCAGAGAGGGGGAAGGGAGAAATGGAGAAGTCAGACAGGGAGCATGAGTGTGACAATACAAGGTTAAGTGAGTGGGCCAGGTTGTGGGGGGGTTCGTGGGCCAGGTTGTGGGTGGCTTCTGAAGTCCACTGTGATAGGGTAAGGGAGGAGGAAAGAGAAAAAAGTTTTGTGGTACCAACATCTGAGGGGTTGTCACCTAGGATAAGGGTGGGGGGGTCAGAAGACAAAAAGTGGGGGAGCCAGGCTCCAAAGTTATTAATTAATTTGAAGGGGGGATCAGGGGGGCGGTAGACAACAGCAACACGGAAATAGATGGTAGATGCGAATGCAGTGGACCTCAAAGGAGGTGAAAGTGAGGGAGGGCTCAGGGGGTATGACGCTAAATGTGCAGGAAGGGGAGAGGTGGATGCCCACACCACCACCAGGGCATTCGCCAGGCCTAGGGGGTGTGGGAGAATGAGAGACCACCATAGGAGAGGTCAGCAGGGGAGGTAGTATCAGAGGTTGAGAGCCAGGTTTCAGCGATGGCGAGAAGGTTGCAGGAGTTAAAAATTAAGAAGTCATGGATGGCAGGGAGCCTGTTGCAAATGGATCTAGCATTCCAGAGAGTGCAGGAGAATGGGAAAGAAGGAACAGGAGTGATGTAGATTAGATTGGAGGAGTTGCAGGAACAAGGTAAGGCACGAGGGAGGGGATCTGACATGGACGGGGGGTAAGGGTGGGTATGGGAAGGGAAGGGAAGCCTGATTGTGGAATGGGAGAGGGTATAGGGTGAGTAGGATGGGTGGGAGAGAGGAGGGAGGTGGATGGAGAGACAAGGGCCATGACTGTATGAAAGAGGCACAAAGAAGTGATAAAGTAAAAAATAACTGGAGAGAGGTACTTAAGAAATGAAATTTGTGAAAAATAATAAAAGCATGAATATCAAAATAAAAGATTTTGGCAGAGAAATTTAGTACAAGGTTAATATAAGTCCCAAGCAGTTACCAGAAGCAGCATTAGAGCAGTTTCTTTGCGCAGTGTCGCAATGTACATCAAAGGATTTCCAGAGGAGAGTACATGAAAAGCAGGTGTTTCAGATTGAAATTTAAAATACCTCAATGCTTGTTGTTGGTAAAGTTGTTGTTGGGTAGAGTATTGATCTGTTTCCTCTGTTTTCCTCCTGTTTAACTCGGGTGTAACTATGAAATTAAACTCCACTTAAAATTATCCACTTTAAATTTATACTCTAAAGCATCCAATGTTGTATTGTTTTGTAATTTTATGTTTAGTAATTGTGTGGAAATTATAATGGCAACATTGGGCCTGATCCAGACCTACGTCCGGTGCCGTAGCTACAAACGTACACAGTCTTCCCTTGCATCTATGCCTCTTTTTATGCATGCTAATACTTTATTGACCCTTGCAGCTGCTGCTTGACATGGCTGGTAGTCATTTTTCCTGCGCTTAAATTCACGGCGTTGAAAATA
>WWET01001632.1:233828-259510 GCA_011038615.1 Limnodynastes dumerilii
TACTAGCGACGGCGGCCGTAGCTCTGGATCAGGTCTAATGTCTCAAAGTTTCTAAGCAATTTTATTATTAATATGATTATGATGATGATAATACAACAATACAGCTAATGATTTGGAGGAGAAAAATTAACTTTATTTTCGTGGCAATTCCAAATCACTACCACACATCACCCTTTTTGACAGTCTGTTTTGTATATCTGTTTGAGGAGAGAACAATAGTTAGAAGCTACTGTAGTGTCAAGGAAAGTAGCTGGTGATTTGTGGGTGTAAATGATCGGCAACAAGACGTTGGTGCTATTGTAGTAAAATGCTATTGTTTTAGCACTGTTAGAGATGCTTTTTATTATTATTATTAACGTTTATTTATAAGGCACCACACAGTATCCACAGCGCCGTACAGAGGAAATAGCAAAGACAATAGTTAACATACAATTCAATACAATAATTAACAGAGGGTATAAAAAAACATGAATAAGGAACACAATACATGTATAAAGCAAAAAGTACAAAAAAATGCAGGGAAAAATGATGCTGGATATGTATGTAGAAGCAGGTGAATAAGGACAGAGAGAGACAGTAGAGAGAAAAAGGTGGGAAGTGATGAGGACAAGGTAGAGGGGCGATGAAAGGAGTGAGGAGAACCTTGCACATAAGAGCTAACATGCTAAGTGAGAGAGTGCAAATAAACAGGAAACACAGTGATAAAGATGGGGAGGGCAGGTAAGCTTAGGTAGAGGAAGGGTAGGCTCGCCTGAAGAAGTGGGTTTTGAGGGAGCATTTGAAGGATTGGAGGGTGCTGGATTGCCTGGATTGCCTAATTTATTCCAATGGAGAGGGGCGGCCCGGGAGAAGTCTTGGATGCTGGAGTGATTGGTAGTTTTCAGGTTGGAGTTGAGGCGACGGTCACCAGCAGAGCGGAGGGGACGGGAGGGAGTCTGGATGGAGATAAGGGAGGAGAGTCTTGTAAGTTGTGGTGAGGAGCTTGAAGAGAATTCTGAAAGGGAAAGGAAGCCAGTGTAGAGATTGACAGAAAGGTGAGGTGGAGGCAGTGCGTTGGGAGAGGAAGATGAGTCTGGCTGCAGCATTTAGTATAGATTGTAGGGGTGCAAGACGGACCAGGGGGAGGCCACAGAGGAGAATATTGCAATAGTCCAGATGGGAGATAACAAGAGAGTGAATGAGCGTTTTAGTGGCATCTGCTGTTAAGAAGGGTCTGATGCGAGCAATGTTGCAGAGATGAAAGTGGCAGGACAGTGAGAGGGCGTGGATGTGGGGGGTGAAGGAGAGAGAGAAGTCCAGGATGACGCCCAGGCAGCAGGCTTGGGTGGTGGTGGAGATGGTGGAGTCTCCAATAGTAAGGGAGATAGTTGGGGTACAGGGGATTTGTGAAGGAGGAAAGACTACAATTTCAGTTTTGTCCATGTTAAGCTTAAGAAAACGATCAGACATCCATGAGGAGATGGCAGAGAGGCAACCTGACAATTATAATTATAAATATGCTTATAAATAGAATAGATACAATGCTTCAACGCAGACTTGTGCAGCATGGTGGATCATGCTGGCTCTGTGACTAGTACTTGAGCCTCACAGTACTGAGGTCATGAGTTCAATTCCTGGACTAGGCCTTATCTGTGTGAAGTTTGTATGTTCTTCCTGTGTCTGTGTGGGTTTCCTTAGGGTGCTCTGGTTTCCTCCCACACTCCAAAAAACATGCTGGTAGGTTAATTGACTGCTGACTGTGTGTATGTATGTGTTTTGGACCTTAGTATGTAACTCAAATAGGGGCAGGGACTATGTTAATATTTAATGTTCTCTGTAAAGCGCTATAATAGAGAGATAATGAGTGATCTGATGTAGACAAACTAGTTAATACATTTTCATCCACTTCATTGTACAGTAACGGCATGTTCAATCCAGACCGAATACAGTGGTGCACCCAGGGGGCGTTTCCAGTTGCCCAGAAACCCCCTTTTACATACTGAAAGAAAAAAAATTTACGGTAAGTAAAAATAAAACATTTAGTGTACAAGTGTATATTAGGATCGGCGCTATCAGACTGTCTCCTCTAAGTAACAGAAATGCTGCTGCAGCTGGTGTCTTACAAAGAGACAGTAAGTGTGCCAGCAGTGTGCTGGCTGCTCTGTGTATGTTAGACTCAGCACACTCACTGTCTTTCTGCAAGACACCATCTGCAGCAGCATTTCTATTACCAATGGAGGAAACAGTCTCAGAGCACCAATCCTAATATACACTGTTAGGATCGGAGCTCTGAGTGTCTCCTTCATTGGTAATAGAAGTGCTGCTTTGCAGCTGGTGTCTTGCTTACACATCCTTCCTTCACGGAGCTGACAGCTTAGTGACGATTCCCCCCTCCCCCTCCTTCCCTCACATGCAGACAACCCAGCAGAGAATCTCCTTCCCACTCTGTCCCTCACAGTGCTGGCAGCCTAGCAAAGATCTCCCTCCCCCTCGAATCACTCACAATGACGGAAGTCAAAAGAGGAGCTGGAGATTTGTGAATGAGGTAAGCTTTATCTTATTATCTGTATTTTAACTGTTTTCTGTGTATGTGTGGGATGGTTTGTGTGTAAAAGTATGTATGTATGTATGTATGTATGTGCTGTATATGGATATATTTATATTATGTATATATTATGTAAATATTTGCAGTATTGTGTGATTGGACTTTTACGTGTTTCTTCTTACTCACGTGGATACTGTAATGTATGACAGTCCCTTGTATTAATTGTATTACAGGTGAGTGTAAATTTACAGTTTGTATGGAGGGAGGAATGCCCAAAACCCTAGTACCAGTCTCCCACTTTATGTCCCTAGTGGGCCCAACATATGTAATACATGTGGGCTATATTAGAAATCTGGAGACGGCATAGATTATTATGAGACCGGTTATTATGGATTGGGAACTGGCACACTGTTTGCTCCTGATATTTCTTTGGGTTGCTGGATTTCTGCTGCAAAACCTTTACTGAACACCATTTACTACATCTATGAGAGTTTCCAATGTTATGGATTGCAACTTGATGATCACTGACTGCACAGCTGCAGCCTAATGAATCTCAGTTAATACTACTTAAACAGCAGTGGACGGCTAGTCTTGACCCTTCTGATGAAATCGCATGCAGGCGATGAAACGCGTTAAGGAGACTATCCCCACTAACGTGCTCCAACGTTACTGATACTACTCTGAGGTCTGAACATTTGTTTGTGGTTTTCGGCATCGGTGATTTTAAGCTCGCGGTGCACCCGAGACAGTACTGTGAAGATCCCGAGAAGCTTCGCGGCTCTGCTATCTTCCTGCGGTGCTCAGCTGCACCGGGACGCAACTACTACGTACAGGACCAGATATTGCACAGCAAGCAAGGATCCTAAAGAGGACACACTCTATGGAGGTATTTGCCTGATATATACAGAGCGCATAGCGCTACCTGGGACACTTTTCTACACCAGCTGTTTGTCAATTTCAGTCCCGGAGATTGCCTCCTTATCACTATCCAAAGTTACCTTGCAATCTGCATTGTCCAACGTTATATTTATCTTGCCACTTTCACCATCCACCACAAAAGTTCGACCTTCAACTGTTCATTAAGGAGCTATATACTTAGTGGGGCTAATATTGTGTATTTTAATATTTTGCCTATCGGTCATCTATTTTTATAGATCTTTTACTCAACATTCTATGTATAATAAATGTTTTTGATTTTTCAACTAACAGAAGCCATTGCATACTATATTTTTCTTATTATTTCCATTTATTGCTCTTCTCCCAGTATACTATTAGTCACTCTTAGCGCTCATCAATATTTTGTAAGTATATTAGGGGTCTGAGATAGCACATTGTAATACATGTGAGCTATATTAGGATTTAGGAATGACACTCTATATATAGTGTACCGTTCCCAGACCCCTAATATACCCCATATATATTATACTATATGCTATCTTAGACCGCTATTATACCCAACATGTACTTTATATAGTGTGTCTTCTCTAGACCCATATTGATATGGCACACTATGTACTGTATACACTAATATAACTTGTAAATATTATATGTACCATTACCAAAGCCATAATCTACCCAGTATATTTTTTATATAGTGCGCCCTCTCTATAGCACTAATTTACTCCACATGTATTACAAGAATTTGGAAACCCCCCTATAAAAATCCTGCATTTGCCACTGGAATATTAGTACAAAAGTACTCCAGGGGCACACCTGAGGGAAGAGGGTGGATTGCCTGGATTAGCAATATTCTTCTTTGAGAATTTTGATGTTCTGTAAACAAATATTTCTTTCTCGGCCCACTAGGAGCCATCCTACAATGTCTTTCCTCTGAAGAAGTTACTTGCATAACGAAACGCGTCAGTAACGTCTTTTCTGGTGACCAGGTTGCTCAGGGACCCTTTTCAACGTTACACCACTCATTCAGTGCTCAATCCAACCCACGGAGGGAAAGCATGGAGAGCGGAGCTTTAACTAGCGGCATCAGCTGCATACGAATGCAATTCCTTTGCCAACTATAATTTCTACAACCTAACGGAGGACGCTTCCTACTATATTGGAGAGCAACCCACGCCATCGATATCCAGTGGCACATTCCCGCCAGACAGGGGTAAGAACGGAGGTACCTGCATTCGGGTGCTGTGCTTGCCGGGCAGTACCTGTTCTCAAGAGTGCCCCACACACCCCCATTGCTTCATATTGCCGATACTCTATAACTATAAGGCATTCTAACAAGTTTGTCGGCTTTATGACTAGACCTGCAATCATATTCCCAGCTATCTGTGTCTCCGTGGCTGTTTTGTGCTCAAGTGCTATATGCTTTTACAACTGCTTTTATAAGCTTGCAAGCTTACTTGTCCTATCACTTTGGTCCCTGTGACTGTACTGTTATTCTGCAGAAGCACTAACTCTGCTTGCATTATTCAGATTCACTAATAACCTGCTTTTTGACATTATATACATTGTCTCATGATCTGCCAACATCGAATGAGTGGTTTCTTACAACATCCTTCAAGTTCAATCAATTCTTTTACTCACATCTATAGTGTCCCTTGTGCTTTGCTACGATAATCCAAACACCCTCATTTCCATTATGAATGTAACCACTGGCCAGTGCAACATACTGTAATGATCGTTGTTTGCTTATTCGTGGCCTCTGGAATTCCAGTTTTTTCTATAGAATTTAATGTATTTTTATAATATGTTTTAATTTTATTTGATAATAAATATCTGTGTTATTTTTAAATCAAGACACCTCTTTGTGATATATAGAAATATTGGTGACATTAGAATTTAATGTGACCTCCACATTTTAGCGCTACAGTGTATATATTTGTGTTTTTTTGCCATCCTACAATGTCTTGTTTCCCATCTTGCTCCCTCTCTTCTCTCCTTCCTTTTCCTCAATTCCACCCCCCAAACCCCATAGAGGACAGGGAATGATCAGATAAATAGGCAGCCTGTTCATTCTCAGTGTGTACTCAGCTTACCTTTCTCCTCTACCTACGTTGCTGTAAGAGACATTGATAAGTGGCTCAGCTAAACTATATATATCAGTGCAGACTGCTTTTATTATTCTCACCTATGTCACACAGCAGTCTACCTAAATGCATAATGTGTGCTGTCACTGACTTCTCAATCAGTAAAAGTGTTACTGTATCTTGACTGTAAATAAGACATGTCTATGAATTATATGCTTTATACTGCAAGATGTAATATCTAAAGGGGAATATGAAGTACATTAAAAAGTTTATAATATACATTTATTATTTCGTACTTCATTCCTTTGTCACCAGTCTTCAGCTTCAGGTGAATTTAAGACACTACCATGTGGCGTAATCTAGCAATATAGTAAAGTATGCGTTTGCGTATGTATATTTTCTTATGATTTAGATTTCTTATTGTCTGCAGGAATAATATAGAGTCCCCCTCACTAAAATCCTGTACACACTGTTTATGGCTAAACATTTGCACCAGTCACAGAATAGACCGGATCCAGAAATAATAATGTCAGTGGACTTGTGCACGTAATTAGCATAAGTCCACTGGTAAGTAACATTGGCACATGTGTGCACCAGATGATAATCTAGCGTACCTGCTGATGTACGGAACTAAGGTCTGTACATTTGCAGGGGCCGACCCTTCATTTACTTCTGCCATATTCCCGTCATAGAGGAAGGGGTAGGCATTTAAATGAAAGGTCGGGGAATGCCAGGTACGCTTTGATCTGCGTCCATGCGGATCCATGCATAACAGTTAAGGTAGCCTTCTGGACATAATACTGATAGAGGGGATTGATGGGGGTGTGCCTTCCCCTCTACCATTTGTTATTTCTGAACCCGCGTGTTCGTAAAGCATGCAGGGGTCTGGATCTGACCCGATATGTCCAGGAAGCTGATGATGGCTCTCCAAACACTCTCAATCCTGCTGTGCTTGAAGTACTCACTGCATTATCTGCATACAAGGTATTTATATAGCGCCATCATATTACATAGCACTTTAAAAATGTCCTTGCCCAATCAGATCTTTCAGACAAACTCACAGACTAGGGTTAATTTTTGACTCAGTAGTCAACTGAGGAGTGTATTATTACTATGTATTTGGAGGAAACTGGAGCACCCAGAAGAAACCCACACAAACACAGGGAGAACATACACTCACAGATAAGCCTTCTCAGGGAATCAAACTTATGATCTCAGTGCTGTACAGCTTAAATTTTACCACTTGAGCTACTATACAGACCACACACTGCCCCTCTCCCACATAGCAGAATCATTTCCTTACCAACTCTTACTGACTCAAGCCCTGGCTCCAGAACTGCTCCCAGGGTGATACATTTGATCATTTGATCCAAGAGATCCAGGTCCATCCCGGGAATGTGGCGTATGCAGATGCACTATAACAAAAAGCAGGTTTTAATCTGAAAATGACTCCTTTTCGAAAGTCTTATCTGGTCCTATATTTTTAGTACAATTGCATTGCCAAGTATGTGCTCACGAAGCATACCCACCATTTCCGAGAAACACAGTCTGGCCCTTTGTGTCTTTACTTACATAATTAACACAAAATTAACACAAATCTATGGTTTTATAAAACAGATAAAATCTGAGTCTAAACCTCCAATAATTAAAAGTAAATTAATAAATAAAACATTTAAATGGATTTTTAGTAGCAAATTTCTATTTAATTTAAGTCTAATTTGTAAACAGGATATCTACAGTACATATTTAACTTTACACTATATATTTTCTGTTCAGTTTTGTTACCTATATTTCCTGTCATTTCTGACACTTGAATAACATGCTTTTACTTTCTTAGTATTTTGTTAGCATTCTCGTCCTCAGGTAAGGTGTTGTTTCTTAAGTGTAAAGTGAATTCCATCTTCACCGTGCCCAAGGTCATTTTAATGAAAATTCCTTAGTCCATGCCAAGGGGATAGAGTTGCTCTTAATCCTTCAGTCACCTGTTATTTGATACCAAACCCCACTGGAGCTTATTGTTGTGCATCTGTAAAACTCTTTGGCCTCATCACAACTGTAGATATAATAGGGGCCAGTTTACAAACATTTCAACTTGCTTCTGTTCAAGTTTATTAAACTGCATTTTATTACCTTCATATTTACTGTATTCTATTTCTATAGGTATTGCTTTATGTATAGATGCAACTGACATTGGGCCAAGCACTGTAGGAACATGTTTAGGTCGTTTACCCTATTGCATAATTAAACAAATCTGACAATTACAGGCATATACATTTCTCCTCTCTGACCTCTGGTGTAAGTGATAATAATGATGGGCCGGATCCAGAACTACGTCCGTCTTCCATAGACGGACGTAATTCAATAAACAATAGCTACTGCGGTCTAAAAGACCGCATATACGCAATCTACGTATCGAAACAATACGCAGATTACGTACAATAGCTACTACGCATGCGCAGTAGCTATTGTTTATTGAATTACGTCTGTCTATGGAAGACGGACGTAGTTCTGGATCTACCCCGATGTCTCTCTACATTATGGAAGCTGGACGCTTTGCTTAAAGCTGCAAAAAATTCAGAATAGGTCCAGAATTCTTTCTCCTAAAAAAACCTAAATTATGCAAAAGGCCCTCTGCCTCACAAATGGCCATTTTTATTAGTAGTCTATTTGTTTGTCAGTCAAGGTACTGCACTAGAAGATGCTTTCCCCTGTCCTTTAATTTTATATACACAGGGACTTGGGGAAGACAGCCACCCTCCAGGCAACGCAAAGTAGCGTGATTCTGCATTTGTATAATCTTTTGGAGTAGAGTGATTAGGCCTGATCCTGACTCCTGCACGCATTACACGCATGGGGGGTCTGTAGTCACGCCCCCTGCACTCTCCATTGTCCGTAGGAAATCTGGACACTTATGTGTCCAGATTCTTACTTTAACTTTTACAGCTAGGCCGCAGATCTAGACGTAACGGAGCTTCCCCCGCCCCTGACCCCTCATTTACATGGCTATCCCCACCTATATGGTGGGTATACAGCCATCGTAACTGAAGGGTCTGCCCCTTCAGTGTAAGTACTGACACACGTAACTTTGGAAAAGTGGAGATGTTGCCCATAGCAACTAATCAGATTTTAGCTGACATTCTCTAGTATGTAAAAAGAAAGTGAAAGCTAGAATCTGATTGGTTGCTATAGGCAACATCTCCACTTTTCCAAACCCGCAGCTTAGTAAATCTGGCCCTTGGACTTAGTTCAGGAACTATTTTTTTTGGTCTATATTCCTTGTGTCTGTTGCTACTCTGATATTTTTGCTTCTGCCTGGACCAAGACCTTCATTTATATTGGCCTTTGTTCAGCCAGAAGTAAGTTACCTTATTTCCTTGTGTAAATTCAGCTCTAGAGGAAATAGAGATTCATTCACAAATACTGCAGCTAGCTAGTTCAAGACGCTCATTCCAGGAATCAATGCATAACATCACAATTATGTCACAATGTATGTTCTGGTACAAATAACAAATCTGGGAATAATTTCAGCAGTCTTCATGACTGTATAATAAAAAAATAAAATGGAACTATATGCAAGTCTATCACTTAAGTTCTTGCTGATAACCATAACATATATTTAAAACTATGGACTGTTTTTTTTTAGTCCAGCCAATTACATCCCATTTATGGACAGATCTTTTATTAATCCATTGTACGGTATAAAGTATGAAGTTTACTTTTGCAATATACTCATGTTATATCGTTTCTTATTCTTTTTGTTTTCTTTTTTTGGTTAATGACTTTTCCATGTGGCATATACTGAACAGCTGCACTTATGTTGATAACATTGTTAGTCCAGATAAAACTGTAGAATCTTCCAGAACACTGAGCATCCCTAGCATCTCAACGCAAAACAGGACACTGTAATGTAAAATGAAAATGGTGGCTTTGATTAGTTTAAACTCTTCAGTCTTAACGCAAAGACACTAAAACCACATCCACGAATCAATATAACAGCAATCCCATGATCTTATTACATTTAAAGTATGGGATGCTAACACAAGAGTCTGAAATAGTCTGTGTAGCGTTAGCCCTGTGCTTGGACATTTCCTGTAGCTTGTGCAGAAGTTTACCATAAACTGTGAGCACTAACTGCTGTGTTCGGGTCTGGATTGCCCGCACCTGCTTGAGCATACACTTACTGTACACTGACAAGGTTCCCTCACCCTTTCCTCCCACAAAACACCCATTAGAACTCAAAGTGTTACAGAGGGTATGCTACGCCTCTGCAAGACTGATATTTCTCATATAGAAAAAATCAGTATTAAATATTAAAGCTAATATTCGGCTTTCTCTAGTTCGAAAATAGCGCTATATTAACATTTTTTATGAATGGGAATGTATGCCATTTAGTATAGTTACCCATCCACGCATTCATTCAGAAACGCCTCCACAGACCCGTCGCACTGCCACAGACCAGACAGGTGAGTAGGATGAGGCTGCGGCTAGGAGAGTCTTAGGGTTAGGCTGCAGGTAGGGAAGTCTTAGGGTTAGGCTGCGGGGACAGGAGCTTTTGATTTAGGCTGTGGGCAGGGGAGTGTTAGGATTAAATTGCAGTAAAAGGACTCGTAGGGTTAGGCTACAGGGAGGGGAGTCTTAGGGTCAAGCTGCAGGGCAGGGAGACTTAGGGCTATGCTGCGGGGAAGGGAGGGTTAGGGTAATGAAAGGGGAGTGTTAGAGTAAGGATTGGAGTAAGGGTTAGTGTAACATTAATACTCACCATTCGCCATTCCATCTTCTTTCTTCCGTGGATTGATTGCTTTTCCTCTGCTAAGCAGAAGCAATAAATTTCCCAGTCAGTTCGCACCTTACCCACCAACGGTGGGGGCCGTCCTTAAAAAAAACACACAAGTCTTATCGCGTTCGGTCCTTCCATACGGTCCAGCCGGGTACCCACACCTAGAAGAGAGCACAACTGGTATGCCCTACGCTGTACTTACCCACTCTGCACTGCCGCCTTTCCGGGCAGGATCTCCAATTACTTATTTAAATAACTAAGGAAAAGAACGGTTATTCTAAGTAATTAAATGCAACACACAATAACTTTACCAAAAACCAGGCTTAAGGCCCAATACTGCCTACCTAATCTAGTCGCAGATTTAACACAAACAAACTATCTAAAGAAATGCTGTGGAAGATTCATGAGATGAGTGGAAAGGATAATTCACAAGGTACGGCAGTATATTTCCCCGAACACTGCCGTATCAAGTAGGGTATTACCACCGGGTACTGCAGTTTCCGAGCTGGTGATGCAGCAGGCTTCAGCAAAAGCTACCTAGACAAAGCTCAAGAGTTAAATCCACTTTCTGAGGGCTCCTTCCGTGTGCAGGAACAAGTTACACCAGCACACTCCTGAATTACCGCTTGCACAATATTAACAGCTGAGCCAATCTCAGCGCTCCTTAGGACCTAGAGAAATAGGTGGCCAAAAGTGTCCGCCCAAGACCAGCAATATCAAGACAATATACTAGCTGGATACTCAGGCAGAAACAAAACTTTCCCTTTAAGCAGGTGTATACTCCATACAGATGGCCTGAGAGGTAGGGGTTATTGATTTGGGTTAGGGGCCTTGTTTCACAGGCACGCTGAGAGTTTCCTTATACCCTGGTGGTCCAATTATTATTTGCCTCCCTAGTGGTCCAATGGTTATTTGCCTCCCTGGTGGTCCAGTGGTTATTTGACTTACCTGACTCCGGGGGCCAGATTTACTAAACTGCAGGTTTGTAAAAGTGGAGATGTTGCCCATAGCTACCAATCAGATTCTAGCTCTCACTTTCCTATTACATACTAGAGAATGTCAGCTAGAATCTGATTGGTTGCTATGCATAGGAGTATCTATAATGGGTGCAGGGTGTTCAGTGCACACGGGCCCCTCAGAACAGGGGGCCCTGTGGCATTCATCCTGCACCCAAGTCTGCATATCAGGGTTGGCAGTTGAAGGGCTGCTCGGCATCTATTTCTTCCCTCAAAGATCTCCCGGAGGGAAGAAATAGATGCCGAATGAGCCCCCCTTCCCCTGTGGTGGGACTTTCTCAAAAAAGGGGGTGTGGTTTACATTGCCCAGTTAGGCCCTGTCCCTTTTGAGGTCCACAAATCGGGACAGTTCTGTCTCAGGGTAAGGGGGTGCCCATGTACAAATCCTGCACAAGGGCCCCCTCACTTCTTAAAATGCTCCTGTTGCTATGGGCAACATCTCCACTTTTCCAAACCCGCAGCTTAGTAAATCTGGCCCCAGGGGTTTCTTCCACTGCTCTGCACCACCAATACTTACCCTCTCTCGATACGTGGGGCTCTCCTCACCTTGCTATTGGCATTCTCCTCTGTCCCCCAGCGTCTTCCCCGTCTCTACGTCATGAGGAGGCAGAGTTTGTGATGCAGCAGGCTGTAACTGGCCTGCCGCGCTGTCCCTAACTAGGAGAGAGACCTGTGACGCGGTGGGCTGTCCATCACACACCACGGCCATCCCAGCAGACCCCAGGAGACCGTAGTGCCACAGCCACCACCAGGGCTCGTGGCAGCTGGGATATCTGCTCCCCTGGCTGCAGGGTCACTCCGCACCTCCACACTGCCACCTTTGTGCAATAAAAGACACAACGGGCCTGATCCAGACCTACGCTCGCAAGCGATCGTACGCTGGTCGTAAGCGTAAATTCGGCAGAAAAAACGCACTGCGCATGTGTAGAGTGACAACTTCCGGTCGTACCAAAGACCTTTTCGTAGTGGCGATTGAGGCGTCCGTATTCTTTGCTTTTTTTCCGACGACGGGGCGTGTTTATATTACAAAGTTAGTACGGACGCTGGAGTTAGGGAATGTAGGCGGGGGAGCCATTTAAATTGTACAGTATGGGTGTGCTTAGGCCGCTACGATCAGCGCATCGTTGCGAAAATACGTACCGACGCCGGGAAAAGTTAAGGTAGGGTTCAGCCAGCGTACGGAGGTAAAGGTAAGGGGAGTGTCGTGGGAGTGAAAGTTTTTACGCTGGAGCGTTAATTTACAGTATATGTGAAGATACAACAATTCTGGAGTTCATATGGATGTGGGGGAGAGAACTCTGGTCTCAAGTATGGAAGGCTAAATAGAAGGCGCTACTATGGTGCAACATGTAATAATATGATACAACGTGTGCTGTATATGTATATTTATTTTATAATATTTCTTTATTTTATTTACAGAAATAATATCGAAACCCTCTCTTTTAAAATACTCTTTGAGAGGTGACAGAGTGGATCAGTCAGAGGTCTCCCAGATCATTTCAATTTATCACTATTACATATGTTTTTATAATTCTATTCCTGGTATTTCTATTTGAAATTCTAGTAAAACTTATTTTTAAATGATAATTCATTGTGGTCTGCAAATCTTTTAAATTTGTGTCATAACTTTATGAGGAGGATTGATTGTCATAGCTGATTACAGGCATGTGACTATGGTGCGTCTCTGAGATGCTTATATATCAAATTTTGACTGGTAAACATCTCTGAATCTGTGCAGGGAATCACAGACACATTGGGCCTGATCCAGACCTACGCATGAGAGCGGAGCGTAGAATCATTTTCCTTAAGGATATTACAGCTTTAATTGGAAAGTATTAAATATACAGTATTCAATGAAGAATATTGTTCAGCGCTCAAAGGTAAGAGACCAGTATATAGTGTATATACAATATCATAAAAGTAGCTACTCTATATATCTCTCCCACAGGCTGCTATCCTGGGATGACTAGCCCCACAGAAAAGAAATATAAAGAAATGGAAGCGCCTTGGGTGGATATAAAAGAGTATAATATTTATTAGTACACCAAATCAATAAAAACAATAATATAAACAGTCTTTGGCAATCAAAGCTCAATTTCAAACAATTGCTGTACAGCACTTGAAAATGTAAAAATGCCACGTGGCTATATTAAACAGTAACCCTTAATATGTCAACAATTGAAACTGATCAGGAAACATGTTATGAGACAATGATTAGAATAGATCTATGGTAGCACAAAAAAGTCTGAGCTCAGACCAAGTAGAAAAAATCAAATAGCCAATAGAGGAAAAAACAGTCCCAAAGTGAATCCTTGAGTATACGATATAAAAAAGAAAAAATTAAAAAGATTTTAAGTTGGTGAAAAAAATGGTAGAAATAGGTAATTCCTGTTCCAGTGATGAAAGAAAAAACAAAGTCTATAGCACACTATGAATCTTGAAGACAACCGCATTAAAACGATTTAAAACTGAAAAATAAGTAACAAACTGATACTGACCGAGTCACCAAAGAGTTTATCACGCTGAGAGTTAATCGATGGTGCGAAGCAGGTGGTAAGTAGGTCTGCTGTGGCATTCAGCAGACGTAGAAATGAAATATAGCACCAAATAGAGCAAGATCTCAGCTCATATGGATAGGCAGGTACACTCTGCTAATGTTATGGGTCCGTGCTAGGATCAAAGGCAGGCACACAGCGTTCCAGGTGGGGACTCGGTAGATGTATTTTTGGTAGATGTACTAATTCCGAGTGGTTGGATGGGTAGACCCACCGGGAGATGTAATTAGCCCGCAGGATATCTCCAGCCGGTATGATGGAAGTCCGGTCTGTAAAAAAATTCTATTCAAGTGTACGTAATAATAAGTCAATGAGTTGAAAGGGTAATGTCCAGCATAAAGTCCAACATGCAGTTTGCAAAAGAGAGAGTAGGCTCTTACACGTTTCTCCTATTAGGTTTCTTCAGAGAGCATATGCTCTGGAGATATCCCGCGGGTTAATTACATCTCCCGGTGGGTCTACCCATCCAACCACCCGGAACAAGTGCATCTACCAAACAGAAACTGGCTGGGAGGAAACATCCCTATCGAAATAGGGGCATTCTAAGCGGGGACCCACACCCCATAGAAAATACACTAATAAATAATAGGGGTCTATTTACAAAGATCATTTTAATGCGATATGGCCAGTTTTCAGTTAAAACTGACCCTATCGCATTAAAATGAAGTGTCACATATTTACAAAATGACGGAGTGGAGTTTTACACTCCGCTCAGGCTGGCACTAGTGGTAAGTATTCTGGCGATATCCCCATATACCCCTCTTAATACCCACAGCTATTAGGGGGAGGCATGAATACACTGCACGTGCGCAGTGTTTCTCACGTCAGGACTTTCTCATGTCCTGCGCATGTGCAGTGTTTCTCATGTCTTGCGCATGTGCAGTGTTTCTCATGTCGGCACTGAAATTTCTAAGTCCCGAATGAGAGCTACTGCACATGTGCATCGCATGAATGAGAAATACTGCGAGGACCTGGACGATCATCGCGGGACCTCGCAAGAGAGGTGAGTATTTGTAAATAATGTAAACGAAGCTGCCAGGCTCGCTGCGATGATAAGCGAGCCTGATGCAGCTTCATTCACAGGGAAAGAGGCAAGTAAGTAAATTGTGTGGCGGTTTTCAAGTTGAAGTGTGAATTGTATAGCAGAGACTATAACACTGTCTGTATGGTATAGTGATGACTATGATTTACTTTCTTTTATTGAGTTACAAGATTGTGTTTTATGATTACCACCCTGGGTGTCACGCCTGACAGCCGGCTCCATCATCGCGTATCCTGTGGAAGTATTCAGTGAGCCTACGAAGCTGCCAGGCACTGTTGTTCTCTTTTTTGCCGCATGTGGGTCGCCGCTTGTGTTAGATAGAGTAGGGCTACTTACGGGCACGGAAGTGTGAAGTATGCCCTTGAGGGCATTAGTTATTGTATAGGGCTTACATTGATCTATTAGTTAGCCTGCGGTGATCCACTATCAGTGACATGTGTTTGTATGCATTATGTAATTTATACTGATGTCTATTTTTCATTACACATGTCATTCTGCTCATTGACTCCTGTACCATCGGGAAATGCTTAGATTTGGGTTTCTGCAACCCCGCTTGTTCCTAATATCGCCCTTATGGTGTTTTTAAAATATTTGAATAAATTGGTTTTTTAACTTGCTAATGTAGTGTTTGTCTACTCTTGATTTATACAGAGTGCAGTCATAAGAGATCCTTTTGGGGAATTGGTGTTATATACACTTTTTCTATGTTTCTGGTTCAAGTTTAAAGTTTGCAGGGGGGCATCGAACACCCTAGCTCCGGCCCTGATGATATTCAGGTGTTATAATTCCCTGCACACTTGCCTTTGTTTACATTCTGCCTGTCACATGATTCCCTTTGCCTCTGCACTTCCTGGTTCACTCCCTGCCTCAGCTTGATCTCTCAGGTGCACTTGTTGGATTGCCTCTTCATCTGCTCTATTTAAAGCCCTCACTTAATTCATAGCACTGTCAGAGCAACAGCTATCTTAGCCTGCTGATCTGTTTCCGTGAGTTCTCTCATGTGCTCTGGCTCCCTGTTTCCTGTCTGGATTATTCCGTCTGGTTCTTGGTTCTCTCCAAGTCCTGCTTCAGTGTTCTTGTACCTCTGGTTCCAGCACAGCTCCAGTCATCTCATCTTATCCAGCTTCAGTAGCAGTGTCTCCTCTGCTCTCCTTGGATCTCGCCTCACCGTCTCTGTGTCTGTGCGCTTCTCCAGAGGGCTGCAATCTGCCCCTTGCCTGCAGCCAAGTCCATCCCCACCATCAGGGGCTCTAGTGAATACCTGGCTTGGGGTTAGACTCTGTGCCTCTGGACCAGCATGGTCCGTTTCCGGACCGGCGCTGAGCTCAGTGATTGACAAGTTAATGTTGTACCAATTCAAATAAATCCAAAATTTGAGACAATGGGTAAAATTTCTTTTTTGAGAAAAAGAGTTGTTAATTGTTCTGGCTAAAGGGAATTTAACTGGTTGAGAAGAAAATGAATCAATAAAACACAACAGACCGTATTTACACCTAAGAGTGAGTTAGGTGCGGACAGAACTGCACTTAACTTACTCGTGCAGCCCCTAACCGGCCCCCCTGTTTTTACGTACCCTATGGCACTTAAGATTGACATAGGGCTACCTTATCTTACTGCGCATGGACAATGCCTCTCCCCGCCTCCCCATCCACCCTCCCCAGCTAATCTAAATCCCTCCCATTTCTAAGTAAACACTCCCAGAGTCGGCATTAGCATGCTGTGTGGTCTTTAAAGACCGCACAAGACCAACCTACGTACCTAAATGGTACGTAGATTGCGTAAATGTACTACTGCGCTTGCGCACATCTGGGCCACAGGCAGCATCTTCTGCACAGACCTGTAATTTTTAATACTGCACTACCATGTTGATTGTGTGTATGAAACATGGTATATAAACAAATTTGCCAATTCAGAAGGCTCATAAAGTAATCCTTCTGCTATTGGAAACCACAATTTTTGTGGGTTCAGTTATTTTGTGAAGACATCACGTAGTTTATCAAAAATATTATTTTACTAAAACCATTGATGCAAAGAGTATCCTGTCTGCTGCTGAAGGCAATTCCCCCACCCAGTGTGCTGTCACAGTCATGCAATCTTTCATTTGATCACTACCGCTTGTCCACATATCTGTAGTTACATGGATAGTGGGTACAATGATATTTTGTAGACAAAAAATAACTTTTCTTTTTACTTCATGTTAAAGCTGAGGAATAGCTGATTTTGAAAAATAAAATAAAATTGTGCTGAAATTTAGTAACGTGGACTCATGACCTCATATTTGATGTAAATATACTGGTCGCACAGATGTCATGTCTTTAGTGATGTGCTTTGCAACAGGATGGTGACTATCATACTTGGTTTGTCTACCAAAGGCTTGTTCTAAAGACAATTGTTGTTTGAAATGGCTAATCTTCTTGGTCCCCTTCTGTGATGAAGATTCACCCCCAGAAGTAGCATCAACCCTTTTGCTCATGTATTTTTCAAAGGAATAAAGCTTTTCCTAGAAAATTGAATGCAGGACTACTCCTGATCGCTAATGAGGCTGTTGTTTGGTGGAGAAAAGTCTTATAGCGAAACGCGTAGGTGGAAGCCTGGCTGAGGCTTGCTTCACATCGCAACCTAGACGAATACCCAGCTGCAGAGAAACTCTACATTATGTGAGCTGCACATGCTGTTCGGTTGTGTCTTAAGGTTATGATAAAAGTATAGTTTCGGTACGACAATTTCATTGGATTGTTCTGTGACAATTTTCTTAAACCTATTGCACCATGAAGTGCATCAGTAGAATGACATTCCTGTATAGAATATAGCTTGCTGGGGTGAACACCAAGAACACCAAGAAGACAAAGCAGACTAAGTAAGAGGTGTACCCTGAAGTTATGTTACATAGGCAAACAACCTTCACATCAAGCAGCAACAAGAAATGTTTTAATGTCAAACACTTTTCCATCTGTGATACTCTGTATATTGCGTATCTCCTTCAGTGCTTTTGTTCCTTACAAGGGGCCTGATCCAGAGCTACGAAATTGGCCGATTTCGAGCGAGCGTACGACCGTTTTTTGTGTATTTTCATACGAAAAATCGCACTGCGCATGCCCAGTATGACAGCTTCCGGTCGGCTGGACGACATGAGCGTATAGCGGTCGTATTGTGTGCGAATTGTTCGCTCGAGGGGCGTGCGTTCAGTACGACGGTCGCCTGGGCGCTCGTTTTACTACACGGAGGCGGGGATAGCCATTTAAATTGTACAGTATGGGCGTGCTAAGCCCGTACGCTTTGCGTAATATGTGCGAAAATTCGTACGGCCGACGGTAGTACCTAGTGTAGGGTATAGCCGCCGTAAGCAGGCACTTTACAATGGGAGTGTTAGGGGCGTGTATGTTTATACGCACGGGCGAACGTACACATTCGCCCGTCGGACGGCACCGTTGTAGCTCTGGATCAGGCCCAATATGTGCGGCACACGACATGGCCACTGATTGAGACAATACACGAACATCGGAGGTACGTTCTTAACAATAGAAAAAACAGAAGGTCTGACTGCGCTATTCAACCCAGCAGCTAACCCTTAGCTCCCCAGAAATCCACCGGTCTCCATAGTCAAAAAATGTAGCAAATAATGATGTGGACATAAGGATAAAACGCTTAGGAATACCCTGGATACCCGATACACGTGGGCGCTGCGGTGGTCACAGGCGCACGTCCCAAGTGTTAACTCTGCATTGGACTTCTCCTTCAGGAACTCCTCCTTGTTCTTTAAGCCCAGCAGCAGTAGTCAATCAGTGAACTTCAGTCCCTATATCAAACCCTCAGTGTCATAGATCAAGCGCCGGTTATAGCGTCTGTTTACTCAGCCTGTGACCTTCTATTACCTTGCCTGTGCCTTTGCCTCGTGCTCTGTGCCAGTGATCTCTGAGTGCCCCATTCTCTGCCTTGTACATCCAGTCCCGTTGTCCCCATTGTTCCCACCTTGCTCTCTCTCTCACCTTCGTGTCTAAGCCTCCCCTGGTTTCCTTATTTTCCCTGTATGCATGTGTCTGTTTCTTCCAGGGAGTCCCAGCTTCTTGTGTGAGTGTGCAAGTATTTGCCCCTTACTGTTCAGTTTGTCCTGTATTGTCCGGTCTGTCTCTCCCCCGTTGGTTTGTCACGTTCTCTGTTCCTTGTAGTCCGTCGCCGGTCAGATCCTTCTGATCCACCTTCTCCCACTGCATCTGCTATAGTCTTTTCTTACCTATTTCGCTCCATCTGGTTTTCCTCTCATCTCCCGGGTAACCCCTCTGGGTCTGCACCCTGATGGGTTCCTTGCAGCTCCAGTCTATCTTCATCATCAGGGGCTCTAGCGAAGACCAAGTCCGATTAGGCTCTACCCCCAGGTTGTGTTGCCAGTCTGTTCCTCTCTCACAGCCACTCCGGTTCTCTATACAGGTAATTCTGGCGTGCTGTATCACTTCCTTCCCTTACCCACGGCCACCCCGGTACTCATCCCAGGTAATTCCAGGGTGCCATAACAGTATCTACCCATAGAATTTAGCACTTTCTTTTCATTGAGTTCCAGCTATTAGTTCTCTATATTTTTTATATTACGTTAAATACATACTGAGCCATAAGATTTTGGGGAAAGTTCCCTGATCAAAGATCCGAATACTAGTAGAGCAGATACAGGGGATTAATTCATACCAGACCGAATGGACTTGGAGGGACTTTGAACTATCAGCCCTAAAGACTGGGTAATTCTCTTTGTGTCCAACTTTCTAAATTTTTGATTATCCTGCGGCTGCAACCTTTAATTGACTACATTTATTTCTCATCTATGTGAAAACGTCTATTAGCAATTGATCACGGCAATGGTTCTAGATATATATGTGTACTATTACTCATTTTAAAATATTTTTTATTGATTATTTTAAAACTGTTTATAAATTGTCTTTTTTTTTAGACCAGCATTGTGAGCTTATTTTAGTCCTTGCAAGGTGTACACATTTTTATAATTAATCTTTGTAGCATTTCATCGCTGCCTTACCTTTTTTACTTTGTATCTTTTCGGGGGGAGGTCCTTGTCTGGCAACAGCTCCTCTAATTGGTTAAGCAACGTTGGTTAATTTCTTTTTTCCTTATGCTAATCCTCAGCCTAATCCTTTTCTTCCATTACCCTAACCCTCCCCTCCCCACAGCCTAACCCTAAATCTCCCCTTCTCCAATTCATCCCCTCCCCACATCCTAACCTTAAGTTTCCGCTTCTGTGATCCATCCCCCCCAAAGCCTAATCCTAAGACTACCCTGCCACACTACATCACCCCCCTGCATTAACCTTTAGGTCCTGCGTCAGATGTGCCGCGTAAATTTCTAGTTGCTGACATTTTTTACAGGATTCTTTAAAAAAAAACAAGATAGCAATCTCCGGTGTTGTATATTTAAACAACATTATGGTTAAGAACCGATATCAACTCCCTTTCATCCATGAGCTGTCTTGTCAGAGGCGCTATGTTCTTTACCAATCTGGGTCTCCTGGGAACCTATAATGTTATCTGAATTAAATAAGGGGATGAGTAGAAGACAGCTTTCAATACTTGTGATGGATACTTTGAGTATCTAGTCATTCCCTTTGCTAGTAATGACTCTGCAGTCTTCCAGAATCTCATAAATCAGAACTTTAGGGATTTGCTATACTTCAGTGTCATGGTATATCTGGACAATATACTCTTTTCCTCATCCGACCTCTCTGCTCAACTGCTGAAAGTGGTGCTCCTTAGGACTCACCACCTATATTGTAAACTTGAGAAGTGCATGCTTGAGGTAATTTCAATAACCTTCCTGGGGTTCATCCTCACTGGAACTGAGCTTCGAATGAACCCAGAGAAGATTAAAGCAATTATTAATTGGCCTCTGCCTACCTGGGAAGACCATCCAACTATTTATTCGTTTACCAACTTCTACTAGACGTTCATCCAGGGATACTCCACCATAGTTAAACTGATTACAGCTCTCACAAAGACAGTGGGGAAGAAAATTTTGCAGCATTCCAATGTCTAAAGTAGGCTGTTCAAAAATAGTTTTGACCTAATAGTTAGGGTAGGAATGTGGACAAGTAAGTGCACTCCCTGCTACGATGACGGCCATACAGACCTCGGGAGGCCATAAGGCACCCGTAGGTCTGGATCAGGCCCATTGTTACTAATTGGGAATCATTGTTACTAAGATTTGTTGTTATTGTTAATTACGTGGGCTCACCGCATTGAAATGTCCCTATAAGTGCAATAACACAGTTGGCAATCACTCTATATAAGTAAATATGGTAATATATCTTTGTTAGTCTGCATGTTTTTATCAATATATGTTTTTATTTTATTAAAGATTTAAAATATTATTGCTGCTCAGTTTCTTCTTTTCCCAAAAGTGGTGACCATTTCTTGAATAGCCTATGTCTATTATTAGCGCTGTGTTTTCTCTATCGATAGAATCTAAAGCATCAAGCTCATACTTTAGCGCTCATGGACACCATTAGACTGTCATCATTATCCTGTGAACATCCATTTTGTGTTCCTTGGTCTTTGTGTTCAAGTTTTTGTTTCTCAATGTGGTTGCTTTCCCCTAAAGTGAGAACTAGAAAGAAAGTGGTGTGTAGAATGGTACAGAACTGCATTCGCATGTTGTATACCCAGTTTTGCTTTTTACCATTTTAGTATGTCTATAAGCAGGATGACTACTACAAGGAAATAGTGTCATAGTCTGAGCTTTTTTTGCCACAGCTGGGAGCATAGCTATTTTTTTTTTAACTAATAAACTAAGAAAGAAAGGGCAAAAAAATACCTGTAACCTGAAAATGCTCGACATAGGTTAACTTGTAGTTTCAGTAGACAAACTCAGGACAAAAGACAAAAAGAAGCTGATTTCCATATTATAGAGATAAATGAAGCTTTACTTCTCTACAAGTTTAGATCTTAGAACATAAAACAAAAAGACTATTCTACTGGTGGGATGTTTCTACGATTTTGGAAGCCTACTAATACATGTAAACAATAAAATGATTATTTTCCCGAGTCAAGGGTGGTGGGGAGGAATATTAAAGAGAGCAAGGGAATTAAAAAACAAAAGCAAGCTGGATTATGCAGGCCAGCCATCTGCCTGTCTAAATGAAGAAAGCATTCACTGTTCATGAATCAATTACTTCCTATTCACAGGTTGTCTGTATAAATTCAAAATGGCTCTCAGAGAATTCTTGCCAGTTGCATCGCCTGCTTTCACCGTTGGTGCCTCTCTCTTTCTGTTGTGAGGCTGCTAGGAAGTTAGTATTTATCAGTAGTGTATCCCTGCCAGCACATACAGGAGGATCTCAAAGGAAGCTGGCATTGAATCACAGGGATTTGTGTGGCTAACAAATACAGCAATGCCATTCATTGTTGATTAATTCAATCTGTTATATAAACATGAAACAACAAACTGCCCAGCTTTTCCTTACTATTAATGAATTATATTTATAAGTCAACAGAAAATATGTTATTTCATTAACTGCATAATAAACAAAATATCTTTTTTATTGTTTCTAAATAGTTAATTGCTTTCATTGTACACAAAATATAAATGTGTTGCAAAAGTGTAATAAAACATACCTTAAAGGTAAAATTCATGATAAAAATTAAGTGATGTTGAAGATAGCCTAAAGGTTTAAAAAAAAAATGTTCATGCAGTAAGGAGTTCTTTGAAACTTTGAACTAAGTATATGCTAAATATAGCACAGTAAAATGATAAAATAGATATGCTCTGTCAGATGGGTTGTAACAGCCCCTAGGCAAGCAATGTGACTGGCTGTTTCTTAACATGGTGCCAATGAAGAAATCTTTTTTCATAAGACATTGTACAATGAAAATTTTATATTCAATTAAACAAATTCAAATTCTGTTTTTCCAGAAATCAGATTACAGATGCATCCGGATTAACATGATTAGTGGATATTGCATTCAGTCAGTGGATAGATTGGCTTCTCTCCAATCCTTTTAAACATTGTCACTAGACTTGTAGTCTTTGAACCTGATGCTAATCATGGCGACATATATATTCTTACCTTCCCTGCAACTGGAACTCGCTGTTCTATTTCATTGCCACTGGAAGATCATTCACTGCAGGTCATTGCACCACACATGGCCTGCACATGTCTGTTACTAATAGTGGGCGTGCCCTTCCTCCTTCTGCCTTTTTTGACCCTCTGGCTGCTGTGTTACTGACAGGTCTCCCAGCCAATCAGAGACATAGGCGGTGATCTGCCAGCCAATCACTTGCCAGCAGCCCCTTTATAGTCCTGGCAGTGGCATTCATCCACTGTCGGTTATAGCATTAGGTCTCCTGTGCTTTACTGCTCTTACTGCTAGTGATTTTCTATGCAATTTTTGAGTGCCCTATTCTATTCCTTGCCTAGCCTTTCTATTTATCCTGCCTCCTAGATCCTTGCCTCTGTTCTAGCTCTGCTCCTAATCTCTTCTTGTGTATTGTCCCTCTCTCTCCCACTTCCAGTGAGATTGAGCTCTGAGTTTGAGAGTGAGTGCTCTTGTCTCTGTTTAGTGTTGTTTGTCTCCTCCAGGCTTTTGTCGTCTTGCCTACCCTGTGTTATTCCACCTTCACTGTACGTTTCCTCCTTATGTCTACCCTGTGTTCAGGGTTGATCACTCTCACCCTTATTCTATCTCTGGGTGTTGGTGCTTTAGTGTTAAACGAAAGCAGCGGCCAGGGGCAGCGACCTGCTAGGTCACTGCAGCCCAGCCTATCCCCACCATCAGGGGCTTTAGTGAAGACCAGACTCCTAGTTAGACTCTGCCCCCTGGCCGCTTCAACCATAACACAGGGGAAATCTTTAGTGCAACTATTCCCTTTCCTTTTCCTGCATAGGACGTGCATATCTTTGCAGCAGAGGTGTATGGGAACACTTTCTACCAGATCCTAAAATCACTGAAAAAAGCCCACTGTGTACCCATCTTTAGTGTCAATCTATGTTTTGCAAAAATAATTCCTTTACAGATTAATTAGAGTGCTACTTTCTAAAAGCCCAGTTATTCCAAACTACATAAAACTTAGAGAATTAACTAATGAGATAGAAAGGGAACCTATACTCAATATAAAATAACCTTGTCATTTATATGTGACAATGTACCTTTAACATGACACATACATTTTGTTGTCACTTACTGACGCACTAGAACGCTTACTTGGCATATGACAAAAAAACACATTGCTTTGCTTTTTTATTTTAGAGATTAAATTTTAGCTTGTTCAACTGAACCATGTTGTATAATGTTTTAGATTTGTGAATGAGAGTCAATGGTTTTTAGAACGTTGCAAGTTAATATTTTACTTCAATGAAACATACTGCTTTCCAGCTTGTTGATCCTTGTAACCAGGATGGAGGATAGTTTGCAAATATTTGGAGAAGGTTCATCATTAACCTGCTTGAAATAAAGCAAGAAAAATAACCATTCCTGTGAAGAACAGAGTCCAAACTCTTCACAACTCTAGTTTAAGCCCTTCTACCATTTGGATGAGCCATCTGTACCCATAGATATTATATTTGTCAAAATAAAATGAATAGTGATATTTCTAGCAATTTAAAAAAAAGGTTAGCGTCTGTTTAGTGTTGCCTATATTTTATCTTCTCTTCACTTTGTTTGTAAGTGTAGCAGTCACCCTCTGTGGTCTAGATTATGCTCAAGGTAGCAAACCCAGGTTAAGACCCCATGGTTACCATGAGATTCCCCAGCCCCTTGCCAACATGCCACTACAATAACAGTAAATATCATCTAAATCCACATTATGGCACATGTACATTACACACGTACAGTACTACCAGCACATATGTAAATACATTTATCTCTTTTCACATAATAACAAGTAGATCTAACTATAATACTTCTGGCAATAGCACGATTTCATGAACTGAGCCTATCAAAGTGACATTCCATCATACAACTGAATGTGTGTGCTCAGCAATCAGGCATATTTGGAAGGCAAAGTGACCTAAAAAACTTTACACAGTGCTTTAAGATTTATTGCAAATATTCATATTGTATAGATTCAAACTCTTTTTATACTTTGCTGGCAATGGCACAGTAATCTGGCAAGGGAGACAGAAACAGGCAAAGCTATATAGGATGTCTGGGGGAGGGGCTACAACATGCTGGAACATCAGCAAAACAGGTAAACAGTGACTTAACACATGGATAGTAGTAGTGCAGCAATAAGAACATCTAAGTCAGTGGAGCTGCTGTCTCCAGAGGTAAGATTCTTTGTTTCAGTCCGTGACACATCTAGGGCCAGATTTACTAAGCTGCGGGTTTGGAAAAGTGGAGATTTTAGCTGACATTCTCAGGTATGTAAAAAAAAGTTAGAGCTAGTATCTGATTGGTTGCTATAGGCAACATCTCCACTTTTCCAAACCTGCAGCTTAGTAAATCTGGCCCCTAGTCTTAAGTGATATGAGACTTTAAACAGAGGGGCTGGGTCGCAACCGTAACTAGTTGGTATTTTTTTAAAAAATGCATACCTCTCAAGTGTCCATTGTTAAGGGACATTGGGGTAGATCCAGAACTACGTTTGCCGTACGTTTATTCGCGGAGCGTATTTTCGTGCGCGTAAATTCGTTACACTCCCCTCGGCACACCCATTGCATGGACGTATTTTGTCAAGATACGCTTTCCAAACCCTACCTTAACTTTTTCCAACATAACCGCTGTCATACGCACACGTACGTATGGGCTGAACGAATTTACGCAGCTAAGCACGCCCATACTGTACACTTTAAATAC
>WWET01001632.1:260139-279998 GCA_011038615.1 Limnodynastes dumerilii
ATAAACATACACGCCCCTAACACTCCCATTGTAAAGTACCTTACCTGCTTAGCTATACCCTACACTAGGCACTACCGTCGGCCGTACTTATTTTCGCACATAATACGCTGAGCGTACGGGCTTAGCACGCCCATACTGTACAATTTAAATGGCTATCCCCGCCTCCGTGTAGTAAAACGAGCGCCCAGGCGACCGTCGTACTGAACGCACGCCCCTCGAGCGAATATTTCGCACACAATACGACCGCTATACGCTCATGTCGTCCAGCCGACCGGAAGCTGTCATACTGGGCATGCGCAGTGCGAATTTTTTCACAAATTTTCGCTTACGATGAGCGTACGCTCGCTTGTGGTCGTAGCTCTGGATCAGGCCCAATGTACCAATCCAGGCTTCTGAGCCACAACAGTTGAAGGGCAGAAAGGCCTTGGGTATCAGAAGATTGTCAGTGCAAGGGGAGCGGTTAGCTGGCACGAATATGAGTATATTGCGTGAATGTGGTTGCAGATTCCTATGCCTTACCCTCCAACAGGACCCATTCCAATTCTCAGTTGCCAACTGTCAGTTGCTATGGTAACCACCTTTGTTAAAGGGGCAAATAGTTTTTTAAATATCAGTTAATTAATTTAAACCAGGTGAGTGACAGTTGGAAGCTCAGGAGCGGATTAAATTGTACCTAATGGAATGGGTCATGTTGGCATAAAAATCATATCTCAGAATTTGGTTCAAAAATAGGAAATGCATCTAAAACTCAAGACAGTGTATGTCTAGTCTACTGACCAAACATGGGGATCTCTAAACCTAAGAACTAATTAGGGCTAGTTAGATTTTTATTTTTTTTAACTTTTTTTAATATTATTATTTTCCATTCTCAGTGACAAATACAGAATTTATTCTTCATATTGTTTTGTTTTACTGTGTTGACATTCAAAAACATTTGACAGAATGTTTAACTTTATCCCACTGCAACTATCTCATTAAATATATATACAGGTGTTATTTCTCATAAGTCAAACACTTCATGTTTGACCGTCTCAGTAACAGGTCACAAAGATGTTTGTGAACAAAAACCAGCATCTCCAGATGTACAATAAGAAAAAAAATGCAACTTGGGAACAATATAAAAACACATGTAAGCATTGGAGTTGCTAAGGAATTATAATCAGCCTTCAGTAACTTTAGACCTATATTCCGCTGGACTCTGAAAGGGCAAAAATGAAATACTCCCATAGGTGTACAAAACCATCAGAGCTTCACTGGTTGGAGGTGAAGAGTTCATGTTCATAAACAGCTGTGCAATAGATATTCATACAATATGTTTGCAAAAGTTAAAACAAAATATTGATCATTGAAAACAATGTTTCAATAAATGTGATGGGATCAAGAAAATTCTGGGCCTGATTCAAAGATCCGTCGGCGATCGGGCCGCAAATATACGCATCTAAGTGGCAGGTCAGAACAGGTTACACCCACCAGAATAAACAGTCACTCCCCTCGCAACCTCCAGCCGGACCTAAACTTCCACCTCCATAGACTTGCCCTAACTGGCCGCACTCACTTCCGACCCTATGTGTATTAGTTGCGTATATTTAGGGCACTAACTCTGTAAGTGCGCTCACTTTCCCTCATCTAAATGCCTCCCCCCGCCCATTTCTATGCAAATCCTTTGGTCCGTATATATCCGCCGCACTTAGGGTCGCATTAGTCTCCGCCCGTTTCACAAGTCCGACCTTAAGGCATTTCCGACCTTAACTTCGACGTACATGGCGTTGCACTATTACTACACAGGAGCAGTTGATGCAAATTCGATCCGACCCTAAATATACGCACGGAACTATCGTTAGTTCCAGATCTCTGAATCAGGCCCTCTGTGTGCAAATACATACAGTATACCAAATCACTCCAATTAGCGCCTGGTTTATCGTCATGATCAGGAGGAAAAAAAAGTGCAGTTGTGCATGAGACCCCTAACTGGAAACCTACCAGCAATCACTGTCTTTCTTCTACACTGCCCATTGCCACCACTACTGACCAGAGAATCATATACTCTCCATAGACAATCAAGGGACTGCTTTATAAATTTATCAAGGGTGTCCTCAATTATGTATCCTTTGCCAGGACATGTTATGGGCACAAGGAGTGAGACAGAACTCCACCCCCACAGTGCTCTGGGGCTGAGAGGAGTTCCCAGAGAGGAAGTGAGAACTGCAGTGTCTGGGGGAGAGGCAGAGAGGAGAGCACATGAGCAGAGGAGCTGCTGAGGAGAATCTGAGAGAGAGCAGAGAGAGACTTGCCCAGGTAGCACAGCATCTATTGCTGGGTTTAGTCTAAGTGTGGCAGTACCTTGAAAATACCTGACGTTGAGCCCACCCACCTGAGGGAGATTCCAGCTGGGGGAGAGCTGCCTGTGAGAGGAGAGAACTACAAGCAAGATCAGGCTAGTGGGGTGCCCTGAGCGGAGTTACAGACCGTCATGAATCCAGAGCTAAGTAATTGCATCCAATCACACTGAGTCACTGGTGCAGTACACTACATCTACAGTCCTGCATCACCATTACACTGCAGAGGGAGTCAAGTAAAGTGGACTTTGGCCCAGATCCTAAACTACGTACGCGAGCGATTTTACGCTAGCCGCTGACGTAAAATCGCTCATTAGTATTTTCTGTGCATGCGCACGGCAGATGTTACGCCACGTAACTTTGAACATACATACCAGCCATGTAACTCTGAACGTACGTACCAGCCACGTATCAACAGCGTAACTACGAACGAAGGGGCGTGACAGCCATACGACACCTGTTATTACGCTTCGGAGGCAGGGCGAGTCATTTAAATCGTACAGTATGGGCGTGCTTAGACACTTACATACGTGAAGCCTTTATGTGTGCCAGTAGTTACGCTTTGAAATGTTAAGGTAGGGTTTGGCAAGCGTAAAACGGCAAAAGTATGTGCGGCCGAGGGGAGTGCCTAAGGGAATGCATAGTAATTACGCTAGCGTGAATACACTACGCATTGCCCATAGCTCTGGATCTACCCCTTTGTTGAACACAGCCTACACAGGACTTTAAGACTTTCTAACACACGTAACCTGGGTTACCGCCATTCTACAAGTGCACCAACGTTGTTAGTCTAGTCAGTCTGATTATTATAGTTAGACAGGAATACTGTAGAACTGTCTAGAGACTCACTGCTACAGTGTAATTGTGGATGCAGCTGGCCAGAGTGTGTTTATTGGCTGCCATTTTGTAGAGACTGTTTGCATGTGTAGTCGCCATTTTGAGAGTTTAACCTATTGTATTGTATGTCCATTACTGTTTGCCATTGTTCCTAATTTATTGCCAACCCTTTTACTCCTGCCCAGTAAAACAGCCTTTTTTTAACCCTTGCCATTCCCTGCCCCAAGCTGCCCATAATAAATACTCTTTCCATTCCCACTACTACTAGTGTGGTGGGGTACAAGGGGCTTCCCGAGTCAGCCCTGGTGGAAACAGCTAGTGTCTGCATCCCATAGACCCTGTCCAGAAGACTCGGGTAGAGGCATTACCGCTATTAACTCCCATCTTACACCACCCCTTACACATGCGCAGGACATGAGAAACACTGCACATGCGTAGTACATAAGAAACACTGCACATGCGCAGGACATGAGAAACACTGCACATGCTCAGGACATATAGAAACACAGCACATGCGCAGGACATGAGAAACACTGCACATGGGCAGTGCTTCTGTTTTGGCATTTTGAAATTTTTCCAAGTCTGATGCCGTCTTACCACTTAGTCTGATGCCGGAAGCGGAGTGTAAAACTCTGCTCCGACGTTTTGTAAATATGGTCCACTTCATTTTAATGCGATTTTCATTTCAAAACTGGCCCTATCACACTAAAATGATCTTTGTAAATAGAGCCCCAAATGTTATTAATAGGTGAGAAAGGGGAGATGTGAGTAATTTTTAGACAACTTTCTATTAATCCCTATAATGATGAGTCAACAAAGTGCACTTATGTGAAAGATGCTTATGACATGTTACTTAAGAAAATGTCCTCACATATTGAAGTCTCTAACTTCACTCAATCTGAATTTTTTATAGCACATATCTTTGCATTAGTGGAGTACGGCATACCTCCTAAATGCCCCTATTTTTGCTGGACTGTCTCGATTCAAGGACAATAAAAAGGGAGAGGTTTTTGAGTAAATGGGCAGGGAGTGGCCTAATAGGGTTATTTGTGGGCGAAACTGGATGGAGTTTGGAGAGAACCTGGGCAGGGCTTTTCTTTTGTACAGTCTTTTTCTGGCCAGATAAATAAAATAATTTGGAGCCCCTTGTATTTAAATTGCCCACCCTCCATTGTGTACTCATAAACAGCATTTAGAAGAGAAAGTATGATTGTGAGTGATTGTCTTTGGAGTTTATTTCCAAGAAATGCAGTTGATGGTCATGAATCATAATCTCAAATATTAGATTCCAGGGAGAAGCTGTTAATGTGTGATAATTATATTGATCAGTGATGAAGATAATTTTATGTTATAATGTTATGTTAAAGTTACTTTTTGTTTTGTTCTGGTTTTTTTTGTTTTTACTTAGCATAAATGAATTCTCAGACATAAAACCTATTCTGATGTATTTTATTCCTTTTTCTCTACAACCAATATAATTCAGTATTTGCATTGAACTTCTTTACAGAACAGTTTTCTTTCACAAAAAAATAGAAAAAACAACCAACTTTTGTTGGCCTCAGGTTCCCCAAACACTTCAAACTCTTCTTTAATGCACAAAAACTTGCACGCACACCAAGCCCTTTTCTCCATGTTAATGTGACAAACCAATGCAAAATCTACTGCTTGGCCTGTCAGAACTTGATAGTTCTGTAAACAGAAAGTGCTTGTTGCTATAACACCAGGAAAATAATATGAGATGCTGCTTATAAATGAAACAGAAGCCTGAAGGAAAGAGAGCATTTCAGAGTAACTTCAAAATATTTCACTGAATCATTTTTCATGAATAAATGAGACAACAAAATAAATTCTGCAAATCTCCTAAGAATACTTTGAAATAGCAGATCAGGCAAATAGGTAGAAATGAATGAATTACTTTCATCCTATTCTTTTCTGTTTCATGGATTTTGAAATCAATTTTCAGATTGATAGAAATTCACTCAAATTGCCTGAAAAATGTATGTTCCTCTCCTAAAAAAGCAAATGAGTCACGTTTAATATAAAGAAACCAATCAAAAGAATCAAGAAATTAAGTGTGTTTGTTTACAGCTATTTTTTAATTTGGGAAAACAAAAAAATCTATGTTGATGGATTGATTGAGTTATTTAATCGTTCACCAATTAAACATGAAGGGCCTGATTCAGAGGTTTAGCGGATCCGCAATACGAGCCCCCTGTCCATCCTATCCAATTTCAGCAGAAACATGCAACTCAAAAAATGCAGTGCTACAATACACCAGTTGGAGCCATAGGCGTTATAGGCTGCGAGTTATAGGCTGTTTTTTTACGTGCATGAAAATATTTTTTTACGTATTTCGCCCTCCCCCATATAAATATATTTATAAATGAATACCCAAATATCACCACTACAGGGCATGCTTGTGCTTGCAGTGCTTACAAGCACCAGTATGCCCATGGTGAATATAGTAATATAGTAAGGCTGCCCATCACATAAAAAACTGAAATCATACTTACCAGGGATATTCTTCTGTCATGGATCCTGTCTTCCAATCCTGGGCAAAATAGAAAAATACCCTGGTATGAGCGCCGAAAACAGTCCTGCTGCCAGGACATCCCTGTTGCAAATGAGAATTATGCTGGCACAGGGACGCTCGTACCAGGGTTTCATTTTATTTTAAACTATACTAAAGGTGCTCTTTTAGATATTACATACGCTATATACCTGTGTACGCATGATGGGAATCTATGCAGTATAGAGCCCTATATACCTGTGTACACATGATGGGAATCTATGCAGTATAGAGCCCTATATACCTGTGTACGCATGATGGGAATCTATGCAGTATAGAGCCCTATATACCTGTGTACGTATGATGGGAATCTATGCAGTATAGAGCCCTATATACCTGTGTACGCATGATGGGGATCTATGCAGTATAGAGCCCTTATGATCCTGCATTACCTACTTGCCCCATTTTATGTGCATAAGGTTCAAGGTCAGACCATGGAAGGTCCTGGCATGCGAGGGGAGTTTAATACATATAGGATCGCACACACATATGAATGGACTTACGTGTGTACGATTGTTATTAAATATGGATCTAGCCCCCCAAAGATAATAATAATGCATAACATACACTAGCATAAAGCGTATTATCCCAATCTAACACTGTTGAATGAATATTGTTATTCATGGATGAATAATCTGAGCATATGCCAAGACCTATGATTTAGTTAGTTTGCTAATAGTGGTAAATTGGTTATCAACTCCAAAATCTTGGGTAATAGACAGCCAAAATACTCTACTAAAACAGAAGCCCTAAGAGTATCCGTTATCTGAGATTTCTCAAAACAAAGAGTTATAAAGATTTCATAAAAATTTTTAGCAAATCATTATTGCCCATTCATAATAAATAAGTGTAAAATAGATTGGAAACACAGTAAGTAATGAGCAGGTGTACACATAAACGTTCCCAGCCAGTCTAAGCTCTGGAATGTGGAAAACAAGGCCAACTGAACAACAAAAAAGGAACAACTATGAATAGATGAGTAATTGATGAACATACAAGTCATGCTTGGTTAGTAGAGTACTTAAACTACAGGATGTGTAGTCCCGTTTCACTGTCTGTGATTATAAACTTCAACATCTGGTTGTCAGCAACTTTGGTAGCAGATGTTACTGGAGAATTAATAGGGAAAATCACATTTGTATAGTTCCTAGATGTCAGGACAGCTGGGGAAAGGATGTGTAGTTTTCCATTTTGCTGTAGTAACACACTCTTGCGATATACAGTTACAGCTACAGGATGTTATAACCTAAGGCCATTGTTTTAGTTACAAAAGGTAATTTATGCACGTGAAAACCGGTTAATAGGGTTCTACAATTTGTTATTGGTTAGACCTTTGAGGCTTAGTGGGCAAAAAGGTAGAGCTGTTTTCATCAGCTATACTTCAAATGTGCATATTTCCTACCTTATTGGATGACGTGGTCAATATTCAGATCTTAGCATCCAGGCAAAGATGTGGGACCGTATTCACAACAACAAAATATTTTAGTTACGTGCCTAGATATCCGTGCCGAGATATTACACATGCGTAATAACTATTTTATGCTATCTACATAGCGTTTCGTTACATAGATTGCGTACATGTGCTCTTTAAAGACTGCATATACGTAATCTACATAACGAACCGCTACATAGATAGCGTTAAATAGTTGCCACGCATGTGTAGTATCTCGGCACGGATATCTAGGAACGTAACTAAAAAAAATTGTTGTTGTGAATCCGGACCGTGTATTGGTGCCACTTTTTTGTCATGTAGCGTTTACAATTGGTACTTCTCTATTTTATATTGAAAATACCAATTGTATGTACAATAAATACATTACAAGACCAGATCCAGACTTCTTATCCAGCTGCCTGGCTACCCACTGGACCCAGCCTTCCGTCTGGGAATACAGCACGTACATATGTGCAGTCGCAAAATGGAGGATTGTACATAGGGGCTTAGACAAGTCCTTACTGTATGATTTAAATACCTCCCTCCAGCCCACCATGTGTACATGCTGTACTTATGGCGGTCATTGTACCCAGTCGTTGGAATTAGTTACTTAGCGTAACTTGGAATCACTTGTAGTAAGTTCCGATATGTAACCTCCATGTTCCTACATTTGCAGAACGCACACACGTACTTACACATTCATAATGCTTAAGTGTCCTGTCATATGTATCCGGTCCTGTGTATGTATACAGTTTATATGTGCACGGTACTGGACAGGGTCCTGTGTATGTATACAGTTTATATGTGCACGGTACTGGACAGGGTCCTGTGTATGTATACAGTTCATATGTGTACAGTACTGGACAGGGTCCTGTGTATGTATACTGTGTCATTTAGAATAAAGGTATTAAAAACTTGAAGAAGAATAGAATACAAAGAATTTACCCCAACAGTCATCATACCTATTAATATGGAGGAGAAGACAGAGTAGACATGTTTTCCCCTTATGTATCAAAGCTTCCCCTTGTGTCTCTTATTCTAATGTCCTATAGATTCTTAGCTTGCAAGTGTAGTCCGCTTACTTCCCAGCCTATTAGTTATTACTCATTCATGTTTAATTTATTACTTACATTTTTTGTTTCAAATTGTAGAGCGTTATATAAAAACCTGTTAATAAAAATAATAAAGTGCTAACAATACTCTTTTCCTCCTCTTTTATCTTTTTATTTCTTACGATCCTAAATCTCTTTTTGAAACAAAAAACCAGGAAGGGTACTTATGACTGTCTGATTAAGGCATATATATTCATATATCTAAATATTGTTTGTTTATTTATGTCATACCATGTTTTCCTTGATATGTAATGATGTCATAATGTGCTCTTCCAAATAAAAATGTACTTTAAAAAAAGAAAAAAAGTGCTAACACTAATAATGGACACAAATATGTGTAGGAGATCAGGGAACATATAGACTCAACAATGTTACTTAGTTTGATGTCAGACATCTAGCTCTGACAGGCCTCTGCAATGTTAATTTCAGGCACCATTTCAGGCACAGTGCAGTACTATAAAGAGAGTGGACCAGATTCATAGCTCTGTGTGACTTACGTATGCACAGAGACCTGTAATAAAGCATGGAGGAGGGGAGTGCACCCCCTAGTCACCCCCTCCTTGTTACAGAGTTCTGGACAAACCCCACCTTAATTTAACTGCACGGACCTGTGTCCATGCAGACGCAGATCCATGCAGTACTGCTTCTCCCAACCAGCACTTTTTTTTAGCATGCGTAACCCCGCCTATTTGGTGGGGTTTAGGCATGCGGATCTTCAGGGCCGGCCCCTTCTATGGAAGTTTTTATGACACTTAACATCTTGCATGATAGCACATGTCAAGGGGACTTACACAAGAGAATTGCATAAGTCCCCTTTCAAGCCTATTTATGAATCAGGGCCAGTTACTCAGACTAGCCAACTAGCCTTTGTTCTTAATAGCAGGTTCAGACCTTGGTCACTCCCTTTCTTGGTACCTCTGTCTATATAGAATACCACACAGAGGGCTCTATTTACAAAAACGATTTTTGAAGGCGAGATGAAATAGTTTCATGTCGCCACGATTTACCCGCAATTTTTTGGTTTAAATCGCGGTATTCACAAAGATGCGATTTTACCGCGATTTAAATCAAATCACACGAATTGCTGCGATTTTGAAAGGGCTAAATTTTCTATAGAAAACCACCGCGATTAGACCTTTAAAAAAAATCGCAGCAACTCGCGGGAGTTTAAAAAAAAAAGCAAGTGCTGCATGCTTGAAAGCCTTAGCCATGCTGTGCTGATAGAACTACAAGGCTCAGCATTGCTTAGCCTTGTAGTAATATCAGCGTTAGCATGGTAAGGCTTCTAACCATGCCGCGTTGTGTGTAGCGTGTGTAAAAAAAAAAGAGTGTGCACCAAACATACATTAACACATTACAGTAAGTGTGCATGTAAAAAAACATTTTCCCTAACTAATTATGTTCCCTAATGTGTGCACTTACCTCCGGTGGTCACCGTGTCCTATCCTAAGTGTGTGAATGCAGTGTGTGGTGTTGTAAAAGAATTAAAGTTTTGGACACTCACCATTTGCTGGTATCTCTCTGGGGAAGCGGTGCTGGATGTGCTGAAACTTCTGCACTTGATTGGAATCTGGGTTCCCGTTGATTGGAGTCACTAGAGCACCAGTGTAACTGACGTCATCTTTTATATTAAACACTGCCCCCTAGCAACCAAATGGTCATTAGGAGCAGCACAGAGGAAGGAGAGGAGCGTGTCCTCGCCGTGGCAAGTCCAGAAGAGCCAGAGAACCGGACGAGTGACTCCAATCAACGGGAACCCAGACTCCAATCAAGTGCAGAAGTTTCAGCACATCCAGCACCGCTTCCCCAGTGAGATGCCAGCAAACGGTGAGTGTCCAAAATATTTATTCTTTTATAACACCACACACTGCATCCACACACTTAGGATAGGAGCCGGTGACCACCGGAGGTAAGTGCACACATTAGGGAACATAGTTGGGGAAATTTATTTTTTTTTACATGCACACTTACTGTAATGTCTTAAGCCTTACCGTGCTGACGCTGATATTACTACAAGGCTAAGCACAGCATGGCTAAGGCTTTCAACCGTGCAGCACTTGGGTTTTACACACACAAAAACACATGTCAAGTATATTGACGTGTTTTTGAGGGTCAGGGATGGCCGCTTACATTAAAATCGCACTTCACAGGATGCAATTTTTTTTTGTGATTTCTTCAAATCGTCTTTAGTGAATACCACATTTTTTTTTCTGTTTAGAATGGCAAACATCTGGACGATTTTTGTCCAGCGATGTTTGCCAAGGCGATTTTTTTAAAGCTATAAATCACGCGATTTGACCCTTTGTGAATACTGCGATGTGAGTTTAGAGGGTCAAATCACGCAATTTATGGTGATTTAAGACAAATCATTTTTTGTAAATGAGGCCCAGAGAATGGTAGAGAACATTTGTGACAGGTGCCCTCCCCATTCTCCATTTGCCACCTAGCTCCCACATCATTTTCCCCATAATACAAATTACACCCCTCTATGTACCCCTTCTTGCCCTTCATACCCTATGAAGGGCAAGAAGGGGTACATAGAGGGGTGTAAAGTCGTCATGACCTTATACCTCCCAACAATGGCTGAAATGGCACAGATAAGCCCTGCTCTTGCTGGCCCCACTCTAACTTTGCCCGGTCTCACCCAAACTACGCCCTGCCCCATCCAATCGCTGCCCCTTTTGGTGCAGTCGCACATACAAATACCTGGGAACGTTGTAGCCCTGTTTGTATCTTAGGACTACTTCTGAAAACCTGATTATCCTATGCATTCCTCCTCCAGTCATTCCAATATTAAATCTATAGCAACTTCTTTCATATATAAATTTCCTGCTTCTTGCATGTCATGGATTACAAGCCCCAAATGTAAAACAAAAAAAGACTTCATGTTTGTACCATTATCCGCTTTATCACATACTAAGTGTAATATCATTGTACACATTATATTAATACCACCTGACTATATGATACCTAGAATGTGCACACACTGACACACACATACACAGCAATATATTAATACCATCACACACAAATGAACCTTCTCTGTATGTGATTGAAGTGCACACATACAGAGGGACTGACCCATGCAGAGCTCAGGTAAGGGGAGAAGCAGAGGGGGTAAAAAGAAATGAAACAGGAGCAGAAAGCTGTTCACTACAATGCAGAGCAGATGGCTACAGGAAGAATACAAGGAGAGACGGTTACAATATCAGATAAGAGAGTAAAGGAGACCCCTGCTCTGACTGCTTGTGTTTCTTGTTTGTCTACCTAATCATCTCTGCTGACAAACTGGGAGCCTAGCCCATCATGGCAGGGAGCTGAACTTCATTGAAAGCAGGAGGAAATACTGCAGGCAAACCTGGACCCTGGGCCCTGTCCTCCATCATTGCTATGTATGAAGGATGTACGTTCTGCCAACAGGCCATGATATTAGCACAAGGCTTATTGCACCCATAGCTACAATAGACACAAATTACTACATAGTATTTATTTTTACATTATTAACTTTTTCATTGTTTTTCTCCTTGCCACCCACTAAATTACACTGACGATCAAAGCTTTCATCACTCTCTTTAGTTAACTTGTATTACTATTGTTTTTATTACTACTATATTTTTGGTTAATAAACTTTCAATAGAGAGAATGCCATTTGGCATGAAAGATTATAAAAGCCTGGACTGGCAGGCTCCTTACATCAGGCAGCAAAAGGGTTAATAGTGTGTGGGTTGTTAGCCAGTTAGAATAGAGAGGGGGTGGGGTTTGCATAGGGTATATTGGCTTAATTATTTCCTTCCTGCTGCCTTCTGGATTTTTCTTTCCCTCCCTCCCTTTCCCTTAGTTTTTGCCAACTTGTCTTTTTCTTGCAGTTGGGGCATAGTGTGGCGGTGCTGGTGGTGTGGTCAGCAGGTATGGCGCTTAAGCTCTGGCTTGAGGTATGGTGCGGGGATGGCACTCCCCCTTTGAGCGAACATTGGAAACTATGCTTGCCGGCTAGTCTTCCACGGTTGCCTCCTCGGTTACCTGCCGGGGTGCGCACTTTGATTGGGGGGTGTGCTTCCCTTGCCATTTCCTCCAGGGCGCCGAGGGCAGGGGGTTCCCTGCTCTCCGTTACCATCATGGCCTCCCGGTTTTGCTGACCTCCCACCTTTTCTATTACCGCCACCTGATTTCTCCCTTATAGTCTAATCTGATTCCAATCAATAAACTATGCCCCCTATTTTAAAATCCATATCTGTTGTCGTGTCTTTATTTCTTGTTGGGTGATGTGGGGGGGGGGCCTGTTCAGTCATGGGCACTTTAACTTAGGCAAACAGGATTATAGGTAATATGAAACTAGACTCGTTAAACTAATAAAACAATGTAAATCTGATAAGCTTTCTGAAGAAGTATATTTCAGGGAACACATAAAACTTTCCATTTTATTGGAACAACTTGTGTATTCTAGAGTGTGTGTGCAGGACATGTAGATATGCAAGGCACTGGAAAGCAACAGAAGGGAGGGTAACTGGGTGACGTAAACAGTATTTCAAATGATGTGTTAGACAAGAAATTAGGATGAAAAATAAAAGAACTTAGATAATAATAGCACTTGTACAAAACCCAGAGAACTGAATACTAAAAAAAACCCAGAGGATCTGAAAAATCAAGATGCTAAAGTATTTCTTTTTGAAAAGCATATAACCCTACATTATCTCTGCAAAAAACACTGGAAACAGACTTTGTTCTCCATCAATGATAAGCCCTTAACTTCTACTGGGGGCAGGGTACAACAGTTTCCCTTAATCTGTAAATGTTGGGCAAGATAGTGGCATTATAGCCAGTGCCACTCAATGATATTGCTGTCACTTCATGTGTGAATGATAAAGAAATGAGACTGAGATCCGCACTAGGGGCCTGATCCAGACCTACGACCGCAATCGCCCGCGTGCGTAGCGTACGTTCGCCCGGGCGTATAAACTTTCACGCTCATAACACTCCCATTGATTGTACCTGCTTACGGTGGCTGAACCCTACCCTAAGATTTTCCAGCGTACGTGAGAATTTTCGTACCAATACGCTTAGCACGCCCAAACTGTACAATTTAAATGGCTATCCCCGCCTCTGTGTAGTAACTCGAGCGTCCAGACTATCGTCGTACAAAACGCACGCCCCTTGAGCAAAAAATACGCTGAAAATACGCTCGCTGTACGCTCATGTCCTTTGGTCGACCGGAAGTTGTCATACTGCACATGCGTAGTGCGTTTTTTCTCTGTGTAGTAACTCGAGCGTCCAGACGCACGCCCCTTGAGCGAAAAATAAGCTGAAAATTCGCTCGCTGTACGCTCATGTCCTTCGGTCGACCGGAAGTTGTCATACTGCACATGCGTAGTGCTTTTTTTTTCACGAATTTTCGCTTACGATCGGCGTACGATTGCTTGCGGCCGTAGCTCTGGATCAGGCCCTAGGAGTGAAGGAGGATAAACTCCTCGGCTGTGGGCTGCCCCCTTTCTCACACAGGCTCACTCTGCTCTGCCAGGTAGCCAATCGTAGTGGGGGTGGGCGGGGTGAGGGGGTGGTTAGGCTAGGGGTATAAATTAGGCAGCCATCTTTTATTCAGCCTCTTCAGCAGTTTTTTCCCTCCCTCCCTCCTCTTCCCTACTGTTAGGAATGTTTAACATGTTTCTTTTTTACAGACGGGGCATGATTTGGCAGTAGCGGTTGGGAACAGCTTGTTTATTAAGTGCAAGTGGTAGAGATGTCTCGGTAGAGATTGGTACACTCCTGGATTGCGCCAAGAGGGTCAGGCCATATGGCGGGGTTCCTTGGCTGGCGTTTGTCGCATGCTCGGTTGAAGGGAGGTTAATACCCGTCTGATCCCTACCTGGAGAGCGCTTTGACAGGGGATTCCTGTCCGGTTTGTCATCAGCTGTTTGGTGCTGTTCCCCACCTGCTCGTTGCCGCCACCTATCAATCAAAGATATAGTCCATTCAATTCCAATTAATAAATCATGCCCCCTTTTAAAATCCAGCAATGAGAGTTAGCATTGCTTGCACAACTAGCTGCAGATAGACCTACTTTGGTACCCTTGGACCCTTTATGAAATGTAATACTATTAATGTTGTGCTATGTCTTTGCTCATTAAAAGAAAATCGTTGTATTTATTAATTATAAATATTATTATAATAGTGGGGGTGCACACTGCCTAATGGGACCTATTTTTTGGTGTCTTGCTACTGCATAGCCGGGACACTCATTATGGCCTGTGTCTTCCGATGCCAGCCAGGTTCGACTTCCTGAGCAATGCTTGGCAACCTAACAAGGGGCTCTATTTGCTAACTTAATTTTCATGCATTAATGCCCATTTTCATGTGAAAATGGACATCACATGAAAATGAATTTTTTCATATTTATAAATCATGGATCGTCATCGAAAACTGCAGTTTCCATGGCAATTCATGTAAATATCAGTGGTTTCCACTGGCCCGTTCTTTTCAAAGTGGGCCGGTGCCTCTTTATATTTACTAAATGCCAGAAAAGAATTTTACACTCCGCTACTGGCATAAAAATAACACCATTTTAGGATTAGAGAGGGGGAAAATGGGGGTATGTATGGGGAGACAGCTGGAATACACAAATATGTATGTAAACATTTAAATAAAAAATAAATAAAAATGTTAACCATTTTAGGAAATTTTTGATTAATAGTGAAGTATTTAAAGTAAAAATACATAAATAAATTAACAATAATAATACAATAAAAAAAGAAATGAAGAAATAGAAAGAAATAGAAGAGAGAGCTAAAACTTACCTGTCCGGGTGACACGTCTGACCCTCAAGTCCCAACATGAACACACAGTGCATGTGCAATGTGTTTCATGTCTGGACTTGAAATTTTCAATGTCCCGAATGAAAGTCACTGTGCATGTGCGGAACTTCATTCAAGCTTTATATGAATGAAAGGTACTGCAATGACCTTGCAGATTTCGCCGGAGGGATGAGTAATAGTAAATTCTGTGAATGAAGCTGCTCGTAGTGAAGATAAGTAATCCTGGTGCAGCTTCATTCACAGAAAAATTAAGAGGTAATTAAATAGAGCCCTGGATTCCAATAAAGTGAAGAGGAGGCCTGTCTTCCTCCTCTCCACTGACTGGCTAATGTTAGGCTTAAATAACCAGCATGAGAGCCCAGGTTAATTCCTAAATGCCCTGGTTGCTGGTTATACCTTTCTGCCTCAGCTAAAATCACCTGCTGCATTCTAATTCGCTTGTTCCTGCTCATCTCCATGTTTATTCCTTGCAGCCCAACTCCCTGTTTCCTCTGTTTTCCTTGCTTCCATTGCACCTCTGTCGTATTTACTGTGTCTATTACCATCCTGAACTCTCTTTTCTTGCTTTACTGTACTATACCTGCTTGTTTTTATTTTGGATTATTACCATCTGGCACTCTGTAATTGTTCCATCTTGTACCTGGTTGCACTCTAATCACTTATCTGCACCAGCTCCTACAGACATTCTGACATTCTGTATCTAGTGTCAACTCTGTGATCCCACATACTTCTCCATGTACTCTCTGGTACATACCCCTAGTTCTGCTTACTAGTGGAGTTACCAGGCAGTGCAAGCTGCTCATGGACAGTTACCATGTTTACTACCCGCTGCAGAGTGGAGTGACAGCCATTAGTCCCTGCAGTTTCCATGATCCTGTTCGAGAACCTGCACCAGGCACCGCAACACGATTAGATTTTGCACCCAGATGCACAGTTTCCCTAACAATTATTTGTTAAATGTGTCATCTCTATTTAGTATTACATTCTGACCACAGTATGGTACTCAAGTCACACCTCTATGGTGCATTGCTCTCCCCCTGTCCTGCGTTAATGCTCCAGTGAAACATTATGCACATCACACCCAAATCAGGTTATTAATCTGAGATGCAGAACTAAAGCTGCCCAGAGACTCTATCAGCATGTCTAAATTTTGAAATATTTTGCAATGAGCAGTATTTAGTAAAACATTTTCATAATGAAGAGAGATAATCAGTCCTTTTGAAATAGTGTATGGTTGTATAAGAATAGTAGGTCAATAAATAAAACAAACCATACATACCAGTCTTCTTTTGTTTTATCACTTTAGCACATGAGCATTGGAGTGTACAGTTACACATATACTGTAATTATTTTTCCTATCCTTCCTTACCCATGGATATAATTGAAATAACATAGCCACTTCGTCTAGACAATGCTAATGATCACAAAAAATTATTTTGCGGTGTCAGTTTTTCAGTTAAAATCTGAACTTAGTTTTCAACATAATTAACCCAAATTGTGGACAAGAATACAACATTTTTTGTTTCATGTAGAGGTTTATTCTGTATTTCTTTATAGAGCTTAAGGTTTTTCTAAGTACATTCATCTATACTCTAGTTAATTCAGGAGATTTTGTTTCCATAGATCACTGGTCATGAACTGCTACACATCACAAGACTGGAGAGAAGCACAGCAAGAGCTTGGGGGAGTGGGATTCCTCTAAGATTCCTCCCTGGAAGTGAACCAAGATGTGAAATAAACCTAGAAAGGTTGTTTTTCAGGATATTGCATTTCTAAACTGTGCCAAAAAAGTTCCATTTATTGCATTGGCAGAGTTGTGACAAATGTACATAAAACAGACATTTGTTTGTGCTTATGGATGCAAACTGTGAATAAGTGCAGTTAATTCCCCCATAAAATATATTTTAACTTTGATGCATATGTAGGGCGCTTATTATGGATTTTTCACGTGGAAGTCAATCCCTGTGTGATAAAAAAAAAAAAGGATAAAATAAGAAGTCATGCAAGCATATGTACAGTATGAAATGTTTATAACCTGTAGAGAACACTGAGTTATAACACACTATGCCTTTGCAGTAAATAGCATGTTCAGTGTTACTGGGCCCTGGGAGTTGAGCTGGATGGTGCATGCCTTGTGCTTCTTGACACTGGAAGCAGTAAAAGTAATAAGTTTCACTGAAAGCCGGTTTACCTTTGGCTGCATATAAAGCCTCCCCTCATTCTCTTCTAATATGCATGGTCATTATAAAAAAGATATGCATCTTTTATATTTCTTAATAGTTTTTCCAATTTTTCATTCCTTCCAACGGGTTCCTTGGGGAAGTGTTGCGGATACAAGTGGGAGGGGTTTATGATTACACTGTACAGTAAGGGAAGAGATTCAGCCACACGCTACAGCCAGACTTCAGATCTGTCATAACATATTTTATATGCCATACAATCAAATAATTATTATTGCCCATTTGGAAAATCCGTCCTGGTCAATCACTACAGCGATTATTTGCCTGAACTCTCAAAAGTTATGTGATTGGGCCAATAATTGCTGTATTATATGGCCAGCTCAGGCTAAGTTCATTGCAAGCACAGTGGAAAAAGCAATGTGTAACCTACTAAGCATGCTGTGATAACTAATAACTGCCTCACCCTTCAGCTTATACTTTATCACAACATGAAGCAGGGCTGCCGCCAGAAATGTTGGGGCCTGGAACACATCCTCGGGAACTTCTTCCCTGTGCATTGGCCTGCTAATATGCAGCTCTCAGCAGCTAATATAGGCAGCAGGATACCACTGATAACTGCTGCTGCAGAGCTAAGGTAAGTATTCATGTGTCCCATCTGTCTCCGGACCCAGGCTGTCCCCCTCTCATGGCAGCCCTGTTAAGTACTACAGTTCTGACATTTTCCAGATAATCACCTAAAATGCTGAAGAATGGTACACAAATCATATTTACTTTCCAGGAAACATAAGCCTCAGAAATAGCAGGGATGCTTTTCCCCTGCATGTAACACTTCTCATACCTAACCCTAACAACAGCACGTTTCTTGTCTTTCTTGTGTCCTGGAGCTTTTATTGTTAGACAAAAATAGTAAAATATTACTCCATGTACACTGCACTGAAGAAAAGCAGATGTACACACAGATATTGAAATTATGATAGCTGTAAAAACTCAGTCATCACAGAATGGACATGATTTACCATTTATACCATGTAAAATGAGATTCACATTTAAAGGGAATAAATTTGCTTGCACAAAACATAAGACCATATTTTGAGCTACATAAATCTTAAATCTTGATGATAATGATGGTTAATTATTTACAATGGGTGTTTATGCATAAGCTTTAAAGATATGTGCAACTCAGAATTGAGCAGTATAAACATCATTTCCATGGGTAAAAAAAGTTGCACTTTTAAAAGTTACATTTAACTGAAATAGGCCAATATGGGGTGTGGGTCTCTACCGCGAATGGCCCTTTTTCAAAAGTTTCGAACTGGCTAAAAAATCTACACACAAGACAGAAGACATTGCTGCAAATGGTAAGTATAAGTTTAACCCCAACCCTTACCCTAACCCTCCATTTCCTTTAACCTAACCTGCAGCCTAACCCTAAGACTCCCTTCCCTGCATCCTGACCTAAGACAAGATGAAGAGTGTTACTCACCTTTCCATTCTGTGTGATGGGTCTGCGACTTCATTTCCAAAAAATGATGCATATGTTACAATACCTGTAGGCAGGTATAGGAGGAGCAGGTCCAGCCGGAGGAATCTGAAGAAGTAGACTGTTGGGGAAGGACTCCCACGTGCTCGGGCCCGCCGGGATTACCCCCGAGGTACCGGTGTGGCCCAAGAGAGGAACTCCGGTTTTACCGGTGAAGTACCGGAGTGCCCTCGACAAGATCCCACAGAAGTGCCGGACAAGCTTCCGGATCAAACTCGTAACCACCCGGAGATTCTTCACCAGAGCCCCTGAAGGTGGGGATGGACTGTGCCCCTCCGGGGGCGTGGTCGTACTCCGTTGAACTTGGACCCGGAGGAGAGAAAGAAAGACACCACACAGTGATAACCCCGAGAGGACTGAGAACAACAATAACGAGGGAGAAGGACCGGTAAGTAGGGACTTACCGGGAGACAAACTACAGAAAACACCGAGACAATAGACGGCGGACTGAGGGGAACCACGCAACAAGACAGGAGGGACGAACAGGACAAACGGGGACTGACGCTCACTCACGCAACCAGAGGTTACCCCCGAAGGGGTCAACAAACACTATCACACGGGAGAAGTCAGGAGGCAAAACAAGCAGGGAATAACAAGCAGGTGGGAGAAGGGCAGGAGCTGGTAACAAGAGGGTAAACAAGGTAGGTGCAAGGCAAGGGCAGGCTAGGGCACACAGCAATCACTAGGCACAGGGCACTAGGCAACAGGCAGAGATGGAGCAGGCTACAGTGGCTGAGAACAGACTCTATAACCGGCGGGGAACTGCTGAAGGTGAGTGATTAAGTACTCACAGCTTGCCTCTGATAGGCTAAGCTGTGATCAGGGCAAGAGAGATTGGCCGTATGGAGGAAAGAGGGAGCGCGCCTGCAGAGAGTCGCGCGCGTGCCCGCAGAAGCCGCAGCCACGATACACGTGGCTTTGTTTACCTTTTCAACGCGGCGGTGCAGGAGAGTCTGAGGCACCGCCGCGAGCAGACGCCGAGGGACAGAGACTGCGGGAGCCGCGAGGCAGGCGGGAGGCAAGGTAAGTAAACGGCTCCTAACAGTA
>WWET01001632.1:283325-301904 GCA_011038615.1 Limnodynastes dumerilii
ATACACTCAAATTAAAGGTGAAATTACATTAAAGAAAATGCAATTAAATTAATTGAAATTAAATAAAATGAAATTAAATTAAAACTGACAGCAAAAAGCTCGATTTGAAGCTGAAAGCACTCACTCCCTCCCTTCATATGGAAGTATAGTTAATCCCTGTCAACAATCAAAAGCTAACACATTGCGTCTGCTCTTTGCGAAAATTACGCATAAAAATCGCAATATTGCTATTTCGGTATGCGAACGATTCGCAATCCGATTTTTCGTAACATACATGTATTCTACTAGAAGATTTTCGAAAATCAGATTTTCGAAATTGACCATTATTCTACTTTAATAATAAATAACCTTATTCTCGGGCGCTAATAAAATAAATATAATTATAAAGCTGCCGTCTAGGGAGGAAGTGCGTCCTCCCTTATATATTTAAAGGGAGCAAACTCTCAAAAAATATAAGAAAGATAAACAATACTAAAAGACAGCGCTAAAAAAAATCAATCTATATTCTCTACACAGCAAGGAAAGGTGACTGTATTGAGTTACTGGACACTGGCTATATAATACATTTGTAATTTATTGTATCAAAATACCATGAAATATAAAATCATCACAATAAAATAAAATTTGTTCCAGAAATTTGCACAGGAGAATTATATACTATAAATGGCTTCAATGTTGGTAACTGGATCTTTGTATCTACAAGTCTCTATAAGTGATGTAACAATCTAGGATTAGGAAAATTCCAGAAATGACAATGAAACAGGCACCTGTAATTGAGTGAGTTCCAATTCATATACAACGAACGTTCGGTTCCTGCTCCCAATATTACAGGAGTTACTTGATTTATGTAGGTGAATTCAATTGATGTCAAGCTTATAGAGATTCTTTGCTGGTGTCCGCGTTGGACCTATTATCTGGTGCTACACATTACTGCAGCTACAGGTAATTGGGTCCCGCTTCCAGTACTCTTAAGGTTTGTATACAGTCAATCAATTGATAGATATATAATAAGTGATGCCGTCTCACACTTTAGTAGTTTCAAATATATGCTTACATACAATTGTTGTTATCATACCCGATCTCCGCTCTCTTAGTTTTGGGTGCCCCGGACTGTCGGTGGATAAGGTATCGGCTTGATGTTAACTCCTCTGATGCTGTAAGTGAGGCGTGCCGCAAATGGAGGTTAACCCACGGGTGGCCAACCCTGGGTATTACTTCCAATCGTTTATTCACCTTCTTTCTCTCTCTCCCAATCCTAGTTTAAGTTCAGAAAATGATCTTCTAGGTAATTAGATCCTGCCAATTGTATTTTGTATGTAGTATTCTCCAAGTGCAATTCCTTCTCTGTGCTTACGCGTTTCGTCTTTTACCAAAGACTTTTTCAAAGCAAGTGAGTGTTGTTAAATTTCTTCCTCTTTTATATAGAGGAAGAAAGATAGATAAATTGCCAAGATAGAGCTTGGCAATTTATACGTATTTGATTAAAACAGGTGAGCTTTTAACCCTCAGTTTTCTGTTCCCAATAAGGGAAAAACAAATCAATATACAGAAAAACAAAAAACACACACAAAACACTGGTGCACGGACAAGTAGTTTCTACAGTCTAATAATTAGTAGCAAAGCATCAAAAAAGGTACTAATAGATATTATTCTTCAGGGTAAGAGGATAAATTACAGATTCAATTTTATATATATCTCAAGAGACATCAACTTAACCCCTGAAGATCACTTCCAGAGATCTTCCAAGGGTTACTTGGATCAGAAATAGCAAGGCAATATTTGTTTCTAAATGTAAAAAAAAAAAAAATTGGATAAAATTAAAATGATCACAGAATATATAATAAATCCGAAATAAAAAATAAATAAAAAATATAAATGGTGTATATTAAACAATAAGAGGCAAAAATATACATAAATGTCAACGGTAATCCATACTGTTACAATACCTGTAGGCAGGTATAGGAGGAGCAGGTCCAGCCGGAGGAATCCGAAGAAGTAGACTGTTGGGGAAGGACTCCCAGGTGCTTGGGCCCGCCGGGATTACCCCTGCGGTACCGGTGGCCTAAGAGAGGAACTCCGGTTTTACCGGTGAAGTACCGGAGTGCCCTCGGCAAGATCCCACAGAAGTGCCGGACAAGCTTCCGGATCAAACTCGTAACCACCCGGAGATTCTTCACCAGAGCCCCTGAAGGTGGGGATGGACTGTGCCCCTCCGGGGGCGTGGTCGTACTCCGTTGAACTTGGACCCGGAGGAGAGAAAGAAAGACACCACACAGTGATAACCCCGAGAGGACTGAGAACAACAATAACGAGGGAGAAGGACCGGTAAGTAGGGACTTACCGGGAGACAAACTACAGAAAACACCGAGACAATAGACGGCGGACTGAGGGGAACCACGCAACAGGACAGGAGGGACGAACAGGACAAACGGGGACTGACGCTCACTCACGCAACCAGAGGTTACCCCCGAAGGGGTCAACAAACACTATCACACGGGAGAAGTCAGGAGGCAAAACGAGCAGGGAGTAACAAGCAGGTGGGAGAAGGGCAGGAGCTGGTAACAAGAGGGTTAACAAGGTAGGTGCAAGGCAAGGGCAGGCTAGGGCACTCAGCAATCACTAGGCACAGGGCACTAGGCAAACAGGCAGAGACGGAGCAGGCTACAGTGGCTGAGAACAGACTCTATAACCGGCAGGGAACTGCTGAAGGCGAGCGATTAAATAATCTCAGCTTGCCTCTGATAGGCTAAGCTGTGATCAGGGCAAGAGAGATTGGCCGTATGGAGGAAAGAGGGAGCGCGCCTGCAGAGAGTCGCGCGCGTGCCCGCAGAAGCCGCAGCCACGATACACGTGGCTTTGTTTACCTTTTCAACGCGGCGGTGCAGGAGAGTCTGAGGTACCGCCGCGAGCAGACGCCGAGGGACAGAGACTGCGGGAGCCGCGAGGCAGGCGAGAGGCAAGGTAAGTAAACGGCTCCTAACAGCATACTTAACCATTCTTAAGAAATTTTTTGGAAAATGGTGGTCTTTTGGAAATAAAATCAGGTGAAAATTAGCTTTCAACTGTTTCTACTTCTGAAAGAACCATTTCATTGCGATGACTCACACTGCCCAATATGTCAGAGGTGAGCTCCGGATACCTCTGCAGACACCTCCCACTACCCGGTGTACATATCTTTAGATCCAGCCATCAACATGTTGCCACAGATCTCAGGCTTTGGGATCATTCGGCCAGATCCAGCCCTACATTCCCATTACGTTTCATTGCGTAGCGTATTTCCGCTAGCGTATTTTCTATGCACTCACCTCTCTCGTACATACTTTAGCTGTTGTACGCTTGCCAAACCCTACCTAAACTTTTCAAAGCGTAACTACTGACGTATGTAAAGCATTCACGTACGTAGGTGTCTAAGCACGCCCATAGTGTATGATTTAAATGCCTCACCCCGCCTACAAAACGTAATTACAGGTGTCGTATGGATGTCACGCCCCTTCGTTCGTAGTTACACTGTGTATACTAGGCTGGTACATACGTTCAGAGTTACGTGGTGTAACATCGTGGTGTAACATCTGCCGCGCACATGTGCAGTACATACAAAATAGCGATTCTACGTCACCGGCTAGCGTACCTAGTTCTGGATCTACCCCATTGTCTTTCCCTGAATGTGTTATGTGTAAAAAATACAATTGACAAGATGATCATCCAATCATTGCAGAGACCGATAGAAGGTTCATGCAGCCAATCAGCTGCAAGGGCCTCCTATCAATCTCAGCAGCACCTCCCTCTTCTGTCAGGATTATCAATCCCGGCAGGAGAGGCAGAGACCAATAATCTAACTAGTGTATGGCCAGCATACAGTAACTGTTTACAGTTAGGTTTACAACAACTCTTTAAATCAGGTAAAGAGCTGGTGACACAGTGGTTACACATAACACTGTTAGGGGTTAAGTGCAGATCAGCAGTCGTACAAGAGAGGGGAGGGGAGTTCACTTTCCTGTTCTGTGCACAGAACAGGGGTCTGTATCCTGGTCCCTAATTACTAAGTAGTGGTAGTGTTAGAGCTCGGATAGGGGTTTGGGTTAAGGTTTAAGTTGGTATTTTTGCTGAACATATTAAGATATTGGGCCTGATCCAGAGCTACGACCGCAATCGCCCACGAGCGTAGCGAACGTACGCCCGGGCGTAAAAACTTTCACACCCATAACACTCCCATTGATTGTAACTGCTTACGGCGGCTGAACCCTACCCTAAGATTTTCCAGCGCACGTGCGAATTTTCATAGCGATACGCTGGTCGTACTGGGCTTAGCACGCCCATACTGTACAATTTAAATGGCTATCCCCGCCTCTGTGTAGTAACTCCAGCGTCCAGACTCTCGTCGTAAAAAACGCATGCCCCTTGAGCGAAAAATACGCTGAACATTCGCTCGCTGTACGCTCATGTCCTTCGGTCGACCGGAAGTTGTCATACTGCACATGTGTAGTGCGTTTTTTTTCACGAATTTTCGCTTACGATGAGCGTACGCTCACTTGCGGTCGTAGCTCTGGATCAGGCCCATTGTATCTGATAGCTGTCAATCTAACAACCCTGTTAGATAGAGGAAAGTTGATCAGTTAAACCTGTCATTTAGATCCGGCAGGTTAGTTGTCGACTGTCTGACCATCGCCATCCCTTATCACACCCTTTGTGAAATAGGATTATTAGGGACAAGTATGGGTCCCTGTTGCGAACGGCCCTATTTCGATAGTGCCGTTCGCTCCCAGCCAGTTCCAAACTGGCTGGGATATCGATTATTTATGCCTCGATGAGGCATAGAAATTGATCCCCAGTGCACCGAACAGGGTGCTTCGAAAGGTAAGCACCCACTCCCTAACCCTAATCCCCCCCACACAGCCTAACACTAAGTTTCTCCCCGCAGCCTAACCCTAAGTCTCCCCCACGCAGCCTAAACCTAAGTCTCCCCTCACGCTGCCTAACCCTAAGTCCCCAGCGCCTGCGCTTCCGAAATTGAATTGATGAGTATGCGAATTGCATACTCTCCCATTCATAAAGAAAAATTCTCTAAGGGCTCTCATTCAAAATAGGGACATCTGAAAATCAACTTTCGCCTGTTCCTACTTTGCAATGAGAGCCACCGCAGCGGGGACTCACAACGATTAGGGACGCATGTATATGAGCATTACTAACAGATCTATATGCTGAAATGTATACAACAGTATTAATTATCATTTTAATATAATATTATAATACCATTCAAAGTTAATATAATATTTAATATCCTTGATAGTTTTCCACCCGTAGTTGTGCTTTTATTTTAGTATTAGCTGACCTGTATTCTTTATCTAAAAACTTTAAAATAAATAAAAGATTTGATATAAAATAACAACTTTAATCACTGAAAATATAGACAAAAACAGATTTCGAAACAGTAGTTATTTGAACAACCAGAACAAAGCTCTAAAAGGGATTAAATAATCCTGTGGAATAATTCTAGTTTTAATTAATCTTCTTATTTGCATGTAACTAAATATTGCTATAAATCCCTGCACATTTTTTGTTCTCCAAATACAAAAGCACTGTTGCTAGCCAGAAAAAGCACAATACCAAAGTCATTTTACATCCTCCATCAAACATTTAGAGTCATCAAACTTAATTTCCCTTTTGTGCAATAAAACCCTAAGAGGAAGCTTTCATAGGTTGTATTATGTAACAGTTCTATAAAAATAGCAGTCCAGCAACTGGAGCACTTCCTTCCGGAGGCCCAATAACCTCCTGGGCTGAAAGCATACACTTGTCGTCATGACAACTATGAGAGACGACACTAGGGGAATGCCAGTAACAAAAGACCCATTTTTTGGTTAGTAAAATAAGTCCTGTTTTAAAAAGGCAGCGATGCTGTGAATAAAAAAAAGAGACTTGAAATGAGGAGAAATGTTCAAGAATTCCTTGTAGCTTTCTGAACACTGCTTCATCTGTTACATTACTCTTGAATGTAATTATTAAATTACATTTCATTGTACAGCACACACAAAAAGAAAGTAAATGGGAAGTGCTCAGGGATGTGGGTTCTACATACAATACATTGGATTCTTTCTTATTTCTTGTCAAAGTATTTTATTTGCGTCTTCACACATGCTAATCAGAATAATCACTTTCACACTTAAGAGCCTTATTAAACAGTACACATTCTTTCTTTTCTTGGAGACGCCTTTGTATTAGATTAAAAAAATTATCATATTCAACCCACTATAGAACTTATGACCAGATTGCAAGAAGCTTATAAGTCTACATATTGATATCAGTACACATCTGGATCCTCTGGATACCGGATTCTGACCTATCCATATCACTCGGATTTCTGCACACGCGCATGCCAGATGTTCCACAATGGATCTGTACGACAGGACGATACATCCCATGCCCGCCTAAACTCCATTCAATTTTACAGTAGGGGCAGCTTTATTTACTTGTGTGCAGTTCAGAGGCCATACTGACATCTGATCCACACAGCTGACATAAGGCAGGGTGGTGCCATATAGCTGCTGCCATAACCGCATTAGAGAAGGGCGTGACAGAGGACTTCACTCCCCACTTCTGTGTGGACTATCAGACCTCTGTGCATTCGGAAAACGTACGGAGATCTGCATCCGGCCCTGTCTCTTTGCTGTGTTTTCAACAGCGTGGCAGGATGGGTGTGAACGCTAGTGAGAAGGGTGTATTTAGATTTTACAGTATGGGTGTACTAAGCTACCACCACTGTATCCAGGCCACCGATCTGTCCACGTTTTAAATGAGAATGAAAAATAAATTTGAAGAGGTCAGGGATTGTAAAGCTGTACGAGCAAGGGGAGCGGCAAGCGGGAGTCTAGATTTGGTATTTTAGTCTTTCATTAAATACGTTTTCGTTTTCCCTCAAATAATGCTCACTTTAGGCTACGTTACATGTTGCATTTTGAATGTTTTGAGTTATTTATTATATCTAGTACATTATTTTAGCAATTTGATTTTCCATCAAATTGGTAATAGATGGTGAAAAGTCCATACTAAGATAAGCATTCAGACATAGGGGCAGATCCTAAGCTAATTTGGCCAGGGAATTACTATCGGCAAGATCATACTTTCCCTGTCCAGTAGGTTGTGCACATGCGCACAACCTACTTACCATATCGTACTGGCTGGCGCACGTAACAGAATTACGTACGCCAGTGGGTGTGATAAAGGGGTGTTCACAAAGGGTGAGGTGGAGATAGCCATGTAAAATAGGGTCAGGGGTGGGGGAAGCCCCATTACGTTCCGGTATGCGGCCATAAGGCGCCCATAGGTCTCTATTCAGCCCATAGTGTCTGATTTAGAGTTAAGAATACAAATCTTATACACAGGAGACTCCCAGGGCTAGATTTACTAAACTGCGGAAAAGTGTTGATGTTGCCCATAACAGCTATTCAGATTCTAGCTGACATTCTCTAGTATGTAATAGGAAAGTGAAAACTAGAATCTCATTGGTTGAGATTAGTAAATCTAGCTTATAGAATTTGGGTAGCGCTCCTGGTCTAATGGAAGCATGGGCCACCGTGATTTATATGTTTCTAAAGCAAGGTTAAGATCACAGCATTTAAGATCAGCAACCCTCTGTTAATTCCCTGGTTACAAATGTCAGAGGATCGACTGAGACAGACCCTCCAACATGACTCATTCCAATAGGCACAACATACTGTGCTCCTCAGTTTCCAACTGTCAGTTACTATGGTAACCTCCTTTGTTGAAGACAAAGATAAAGATAAGGTAGCGCTCTAACTCTCTTAAGTTGAATTACGTATGTTTGTTGCTTGCCTATGCGTCTTGTATATATGTTTTTGATGCCATTAGACCTTTTACATTATAGAAAACATTTCTATTTTCATATATTTAATAGTTTTATAATTTAAAAACTATTATTAATTAAAAAACTTTAAAATTATGTTTTATATAAGAAGTTGATTACAATGAATTTTTGTATGATTAAAATTGTTATTTAAAAAAAATTTAATTAAAAACCCAATCCATAATTAAAAAAACATGTAAGTAGCAATTATCATACATTACCCATGTAGCTCGTTGCTCCAAGGCACTTTAATGGTTAAAATGACAATGTGGAATTATTGGATTAGCAAATACAAATTTTCAAAATACATTTAATAGTCAAATAATGTACAGATAAACACAAAGAAGATTTGAGTTGTTAATCAACATTTGCGTTTAGTTGCGGTTAAGTAAATGCTAATTAACTTATAGTACCTAGATGGCCTCCATGTGATTCACAATAAGGAAACACACCCGCACTTAAATCCACACACTTAGAGAACCTTCCGTACGTGGCAGACTGGGTGTGTGGTTATCTTCATTTTGTAGCATCTCTAAATTGCACTTATGGATCTCGGCTGTGCATATATTTAGGTATGTTCTCAAATTCAAAAGTGTGAATCAGGTCCTGCACTTGCACTTGTGAATCAGTACTAACTTAATAGGAACATCCATACTGTACATTAGTAGCCCGTGTGTTGTTCATATGCATTAAGAGTCTTGCCCCTCTAGTCACACATGCGGGACTCATTCCATGCCAATGCGTGAATTAGTCCTAAGTCAGCCCTCTGTGTCTGTAAATCAGTTGGCCATGGTTTCCATGCATTTGTTTGCATTCTGGGCATGCACAGTATATCCGCTCGTAAAACTTATGCACTGAGAATCCGCCTGTAAGTTTAGATCAACTTCAAAATCTATTGATGTCGTGTTTACAATTTGACAAGTGCTTGTGTCTCCATTTACAATTCTTTTTCTCACTGCATATGCCTAGATGCATTTCTATCCATCACTCTCCCAAGTGTCCAAGTGTATGCCCTTCGATATAGACTAACCAAACCCATAATATGCGATAATGATAAGGGAATAGGAAAAACAAACCTAATAGATTGTTTGTACCCAATAACGCGACTCTAAGTATATCGTGTAAATACTGTATGCCAGAAGAAAAGAAAGGAAAAAATGGTACCCAGTGTATATAAGTCTTTTAATACTGTGCTGAAAAGTTCCCGATCAGGGACTCCCGTCCTTTTGTGTATTTGTCCGTTAGTTCCCACGGATAGAAAGCTGAAAAAAAAATAGAAGAAAACCCAGTGGCGCCTAATGGTGCAGTATATTTGAATAGCTTTGGTTGACCACCACCTATATTATAGCGTTAATATCTTCTGAAGAGACTACAATCTGAAATCAGAGAGCTCCTTTTGTGCTGTACAAACATTAAGATGGCAGCTATAGTGTTACCCATTGGGTGAATAATATACCCCTGACAGTCTGAAACGTTAAAGAAACCTTGTTCTAAGCATCTTTGTTTATGATTACTGGTACGCACACACCTTTTGGGGTGAATTCAAAATATAGGTGGTGGTCAACCAAAAGCTATTCAAATATACAACATCATTAGGCGCCTCTGGGTTTTCTTCTTCTATTTTTTGGGATAATGATAAAAACATGCACTGAAATTTACAGAAGCAAATGTGTGTTATAATGAAGTTATAAAATGTTTAAGAACTAGAAATAGTGGCCCTGATCCAGATCTAAGAGTGAATGGTAGCGCATCCTGCGTGCTGTACTTGCGTGCTGTTATGGACGGTTTGATACTTTCATTATACATGTGCATGTAAATGGGATATCTGGATGGAAAGTAAATAACAGGATGTGGCGCTTAGGCACAAAGCAGCAAGCTCTCCAATAATGGGGTCGTATTCAGAGATCTGTTTTTACGCAATTATATGCACGGCCGGACCAAGGAAACACTCACCAACAACCCGGACACTCCCCTCTCCCAGACAAGCTGTCGGTGACTTACGAGTCCCTAGACCACTCTGTTCTTTCCGTGTGTACTTACAAGCGTATATGCGCTCCGTCCGTGCAATTCTTTATAACCGCGCCTCCATGTGTTCCTTTTTAATGCCTCCCCCCACTCACTTTTATGTAAATTTGCAAGTACGGATTTCTACGCAGCCCATCCGCATGTATGTACCCAAGTGCGATTCACATGCCCGTGCTTAAAGCACTTACGAGCGTATATTCAATGTAACTTACGTAAATAAAGTTACTACGCATGCGCAGTTGATCCGATCCTGATCCTAAAAATACGCACGGCACTCCCCGTGAAAACGGTTCTCTGAATACGGCCCATGGTCTGCAAGTGCAGGGTTGTATAATGTGTTTCAAAGGGTTACAAACTGTTATATATAGAATGGAAGCTTTAATTGTAGTGTTTATGCTCTAAAGCAATGGAAAAATGGCGTTACAGGAAAATATGAAAATAATTAAAAATGTTTACAAAAAAAATAAACATCCACACGATACACTAGTAGTGATTCCATATCTGTTTACTGTATTTTCCTGAACAACAATCAAGCTGACGGGTACTGAATTAGCTTCTGAAGGAGTGCCCTTCCTGACTTAAGCTGGCCATACACTGGGATGATTATAGATCCGAGCAAGGGGTGTCCCGATAAACGGAATGATTTCCCACAAGGGAAATGTCTCGTTATCGGCACCATACACCCATCCTGCAGAGACCGATAATCCTAGCACAAGAGGGAGGCACTTAAAGAATATGGAGCCATTCAGTAAGCTGATTGGGAGCTAGAAGACCTAATAATTGTACCAGAGTGTTTCTGGTGCGTTTATCTGGCTTGTTAAAAATTGATCTTGTCCACTAAATAGTGTGATTATTTGCCCGATCACCCAATAATTAGATTATTGGGCAGATAATCGCTCCAGTGTATGGCCAGCTTTAGGCATGACCTGCAGTAGGTGCAAATTTTCTAATGTAAAGTAACCCTTGTTACATCTGTGTTCTGACCAGGACACGCTCTTACTCTATTGACTACCTCCCTCCAGGAGGATGTTCGTGTGCGCTCTTCCATTCTGTGCATGTGCAGTAGCAAATCACGCTGCGAAACATCGCACCATCTGACACACGCTCAAATCTAGATTGGGGACAGTGGAAGATTGGCAATTATTTGCTATGCTAAACATTTAACAAATATATAAAATACTGAAATTAGTGGTTTAGACTAATTACTTTTTTCATTTATGGCCAATGTATACATTACTTGTATATTAAATAAAATCACACCATGTGTGTTATATATGTGTTCCCAGAATATATAAAATCAGTGGGTTTTTTGTAAGAAAAAGGTGCCGGAACTCACATCAACTCACGCGCGACCACTCAACCAATCACAACCCGAGCTGCACCACAAGTAGAGCAGTGCCATCACAACCAGCGCTGACAAAGTACGCATGCATCAGCTCGACACACAAGCAGCCCGAATGCACCCTTTTAATGATTTTGCCGCTGAAACTTTTAAAACTTGGAAAATCAGTCGAAAAAAGGTGCCGGAACTCCGTTCCAGAGGTGTTCTATGACAAAAAAAAAAGCTAATAAAATAGTATTTAAAAATCTTCAATTTCAATAATTACTATTTGAAGTTATTTAGATAAACACAAAACCACTACCTTGACATTCATTTATAATGTTTTTATATGAACATTCTTAACCCATACCTTGCTAGGAATGTAAGAAAACAATACTTTTGATGTTAAATATACATAGATTAAGCAAAGTAAGCTTGACTGCACATGGCTCACAGACATTAAAAAACACAGTGATTAATCTTTCCTAGTGACACATGTTGTATCTTTAATCTTTTTTTTAGGTAACTCCATATGTGTCACACCCTGGGGGTCTAATTTCTTTGGTGGCAAGAAATTATATATTCTACAGCAAACATAATGCAGTAATTAATGCAGTCATTCTACAAACCTGTATGTGTCCCCAGCAGAATTCCTAGTTTACTGAGTTTGAGGACCACACAGATCACAAGAATTTGGAGAACAAAAAAAAACATAAAAAAATAGAGGTGCCTTTACAACCTTCAGCTTACTACAACTCTGGTTCACTGGAGATGGGAAAAGGTATTTCAATAAATGTTTCCATTGTAAAGATAATAGGCTTGATCCAGATTTTAGGCATCCATGTGTATAGTAAGCAATTAGGAAAGATTCACTTTATCCAGAGATCCCTTTCAAGGACACAGTCATTCCCAGCATTAATGAAGTCTGGATGGGTATATAGAGAAAGAGAACGTCTATTCTTTAATAAACTATGAGGACACATTCACTTAACCCATCCACTCGGTTATCATTATTCTTATTAGCTTGGATTTTCAGGCTCCTCTAACTATGCACTGAAGAGAAAGTGTCTGCAATCTGACAAAAGTTAGGGCACCTGGACCTGCTATAGATTTCCACAAAGTTGGCATGTTTTATTTTATTTTAAAATCTTTGTTTTTGCAGATGGCACATGTTCATAAATGCAATCCACTCAATATGAAAGTAGTATTACAATGATTCACACATATTATCTTCATGAAATGACATATATTATAATATATGTGGGGTATATTATGGGTCTATAAACTGTATATAGTGTGCCATTCCCAAACCCTAATATAATAGTATGTGTCATTCTTAGACCCATAATATACACCCACATGTGCTTTATATAGAGTACCATGTCCATAGATGTGTAATGTAAGACAGGATGGGGGATGTGTAATGGAGGGTGGGGGGTAGGGAGAGAGATGTGTAATATTAAGAGGAAAGGGAGGGAAATGTGTAATGTAATGTAAGAGGGACAAGGAGGGGGTGCAGGGACGGGGAAGTGTATTGGAGAGGGGGTACAAGAAGGCAAGTATGTCATTAGGGGGGAGAGACAGAAAGGCGGATGTGTAACAGAGGAAGGGAAATATGTAATGGGGGGTGGAAGGAGATGTGTTATACATGAAGAATAGAACCCAACAATCAATATTTATTTAAGTAAAAACAATACTTATTTTTAGGCAGCAAATGTTGGGGAATATCCTGACTCTGCTCGCTGGCACTGCATTATGGAAGGACAGGGTTGGGGGTCACCGTATAATTCACTTGCTCCAGGTGTTAATAATCCATGCTACACCTCTGGATAAAGCCTTACGATATGTCACTATTTTAAGTTCTTATGGATTGGAACAGTTAAGGTAGGGGGTCCAAAGTCTGTACGAGCGACAGGAAAGAGTTCCTAGCAGCAGTGCAATCTAATATTAGTACCCAGTTCAATGTTAATTTTGTCTGTAAGGTATCAGACATACTCATTTGATTACTTTTTAATATACCCACCCAGTGGCAGAAGTACCGGAGATAATGGAAGCGCTGTGCTCTGGATGCTAGCCTCGGAGGGCATTTCCTTGTCCTCCTCTGCAGTGACCTGTCCTGCACTTACCTTCTGAAAGCTCCAGTAATGGGCCTAAGTCAATAATATAGCTATTACTGACTGCGGGCTCCGTTCAAAGGCTTTTCCTCACCCTTTTATAGAAATGCACTGAGCAACGTCACAATGTCACGCCTGTGCTGCGCCCCCACCCCACACTTCTCATGCTGCGCCCCCTCCCCCCCTTTCCTCTGGGTGCCTGGGAAGAACTTACGCCACTGTGCCCATCACCTATAAACAGTGAGAACACCTGTTATCCACACTATACAAATTAACAAGAACTTGATCCTGAGTAATTTCTATACTACAGTCTCATATGTAAACTATTTCGCCACCAGAACAGCTTCCACAGCTTGTAAGCGAGAAATACAACCTCAATATGATTAATACAGTTTCTAGCATATACAAATAAAGAGTGAATAGCTGTTTATGTTGCTTAGAGAAATAAGACCTGATTCACAACTAAGAAAGAACAGAATCTCTGTGTGTATTTTTAAGAACAGTTAAACTGAGCATGCCCAGAACTCAAAACTACGCACTGAAACCATGTCCGAATGATTCACAGATAAGAACGGCTACTTAGGAATGATTCATGATTGGGAATGTAATGAATTCCGCATGTGTGGCTAGAGGGGCAAGGCGCTTAATGAAAATAAGCAGCACTCGGGCTACTAATGTACTGTATGAGTGTTTCTCAAGACTTAGGAATGATTCAAAGTTAAGAAGGCCTTGCGGAAATTAACACACGCACAGGAAAAGATAAAAAATGCCCCCTACAATGAATGCATGTGTGACGTAAAATACTATAGAATAAATGATGGGAATGATAGCTTGCTGTGATAAAACAGTGCAAACCAACAAGGACCGTGCTTATGATAAAAAGCCCTCCAAAAAAGGAGGAGATAATCTATACTATTATAAACATTGAAAACATAAAAACACCAAGTCAATATTAAACATGAAAAGGTACTGTAGTTAGCAGAATAAATCATACCACATAAATCAATGAATGAAAGGACATTAGAGAATCACTTAGATTACCCAGCCAATAGAAGACTATAGTCCTAATAAAATCTGGCACAGGTCAGCTGGATGTTTGAGGTGGGCTCCAAGTTATCAGCGGTAGTATCCTCCATTGCCCCAGAAGACCAGGGCTGTTGGACCCTGATTCAGAGTTAGGCTCTGAAGGGCACTTATGCAAGTCATTTGCATACGTCCTCTTGACATGTAACATCGGTGCATCCACATGCCAGCTGTTACATGTTGTAAGTTATTCTGCATGGAACTTTGTTCCATACGGAAGAACTTCCATAAAAGAGGCCAGCACTTAATATCCACATGCCTAAACTTCACCACAAAGGAGGGGTTAGGAATGCTTATTGAGTACCTGGGGTGGGGAGAAGCTGTACCACATGGATCTGCGCAACTGAGGTAGGGTTCTGGATACTTAAGTGTCCAGAACTCCGTAACAAGGAGGGGAGGGACAGGGTCGTGCTTCCCCTCCTCTGTGCTTAATTACAGAGCTCTGTGCTGATGTAAATCTCACAGAGCTCTTAATCTGGTCCTTGGTCAGTAGGAGGGATCCAATGACAAGGGCTGCAGAGATGGTCTGGATGCGGAGCCGGTGTCCAAGCGATTATCACAGCAGAACCCATGGATATTCTGACTGTATGTAATATTTGGCAATAGCACTTGATAATAGTGGCACACTTTTCATGCAATAGGAGATAAAAGCAATATAATATAAGGATGAAATAAAAGCAGTGTTGTTTATTGCAGAATCACTGACGCATGTCATGGCGCATAGCCACTTCGTCTGATGAAGTGGCATTTAAGTGCTGTTGCCAAATATTACATGTCAGAATATCTATGCTGTGATCACCAGGTGGACACTGGTTCCTCATCTAGACCATCTCTGCAGCCCTTGTATTTGGATCCCTCCTGTTGCATGCCTCCTGCATGCTGTACTAGGCAAAAGATTTGAAAGTTTCCCTAATCTCTATTTTAAAAGAACAATGAACTTATTATTTAAAATATGTCACTGTCTATACCAATTTCTAATTTTTCGTGCAAATGTATGAGGGATGTTATTCAGGAGACCCACATTCTTTCATCAAGCTGATTTTAACCAGGATGTGAAGACTCCAGATAAGACAGTTGAGATGTTAATGTAAGATCATTCTATGCACAATTATCTGTGTTGTCTAAAAGCATTCCATCAGCACCAGATCTGATTACATATAAAACTTGTTTGTTTTTTCCTGCCTGCTACCTTAAGAGGAGAGTGCTTGAGGTGCGTCATAGCTCATAGTGCCTGACCCAGCAGTAAGGACTGGAGATGATATTAATTATAAACACATATTCATGATCCATTTATTGGGGTAGATCCAGAACTCTGCTTGCAATCCATTTACTAGCGTAGTGTATATACGTACCTTCTATACACTCCCCTAGGTACACCCCTTGAATGTCCGTATTTTGACCGACTTCTGCAATTCAAACCCTACCTTAACTTTTGCCCACGTAACCGCTGTCGTCTGCACACGTATGGATGGGTAACACGTATTTACGCAGCTAAGTACGCCCATACTGTACACTTTAAATGAAAACCCCCGCCTACATACCGTATTTTAGACGTAGTTTTGGCTCGCTTAAATTTGGCACGCCCACACATACGTATTTACGCGATTAATACTTGAATGGCCCATACGTTCAGATTTACGTTACGGAGCGTATTATCTGTTGTGCGCATGCGCAGTACTTACCAAAACACGATTTTACATGTCCGCCACGCGTAAATTCGCTCACAAGCGTTGTTCTGGATCTGCCCCATTATTTGTAACTGTCATGTAAATTAATATTAAAGTTATTTTATTTCATTTTAATGGAAAAAGATACCATTTATCATGATACCATCAGATTTGTGTAAAATCGGAGCCTTTATAGACTCTAGCAACCAAATCATATGCAAAGCAGCTCATTCTCTTTTCCAGACATGCTGCATTGTCGTCCCTACATCCTTTACAGGCCCTGTGAAAATAGTCTGCTGTCAGTATAATTATTGGGAGAACAGGTAACCCTCCTTATAATCTGACCTTATAGAGGGATTCATTCCTCGTTCCACCCTGTTTCCCACATGCCATAGATTTACACATAAAGCATTTCCAAATTTGTTGGGCAGAATAGTCAATATGACTCAGTATGCTGAGGTAACTGTTTCCCTGCTGCAATAAGATTGTAATTACACAATGAGTGGTCAGCTTCAGTCTGAGCAATTCAATAAAGTTATTTGTAGCCAATGCTTAGTCAACTTAAGGAAGATTCCCAGGAATCAGGGGAGAGGAAAGGAAAATGGCATAGCTGCTTCATTAATATGCTATTTCTGCTATAAAACCCAATCCTTGATGGGGTGTGGGTCCCTGCTAACAGCGGCTCTATTTAGATAGTACTGTTCTCTCCAAGTCAGTTTTGAACTGTCTAGGATATCGATTGCTTATGCCTCGATGCAGCATAGCAATCAATCCCTGGAACACCGAACATGATGCTCCGATAGGTAAGTGTAAATAGTAACCACAACCCTTCCCCTTAATTTTGACCCTAACGCTCTAACTTCCATTACCCTAACCCTCCCCTTCCCGCAGCCTAGTCCTAATCCTTCCTTCTCCCTAGCTTGACCCTAATACTCCTTTCTCTATAGTCTAACCCTAAGACCCGCCTCCCCTCAGCCTGACCCTAACCCTCCCTTCCTAAAAGACTATCCCTAACCCCACCCAATACTAAACGTCCATGGAGAGATTACTCACCTCTCTGGATCTGTCTGCGGCAGGTGCGGCGGGTCCTGCGAAAATGAATGGGTGAGTATGCCATATGCCATTCATATACAAAATCTAAAATGGCTGCCATTAGAGATAAAGGGCCGTATTCCCAGACCCATATTTACTATGTGCACGAAGAGGAACTTTCGGCTGTCTCTGTTTCTAAAGGCAACCCATTGGAGTGGGGATCCCACCCAATTGATGTGGTTTAATTGCAATTTTTATTTACCATTTTATTTAAAAATGAAGTGAGAAGTTGTGCACAGACTTGATCTAAATGCACAACCACTTCAAGCTGCCATATGTATTAGCACAAGTGAATGATATGAAAATTGTAACTGAGCAAACATTTAAAAACAATAAAAATTGCCTTACCTTAATCAGCAATGGGATCAATGTTATGACCTCCATCACCATCTGCATCACATATTCACAAGTCAAGAAGCTGATTAAAGGTGTTCTAGTCATCTGGCTTTCATGTTACATAATGTATATTTATATATATCTAATAAAAATTATTCAGGATTAAGCCTTGCTATTTTCCTACTCCACTGGCTAAACTGGAGGGGGGGGTTTTAATGCTACATAAATAAAGTAATTGCCAATGGGTTTTCCTATATTGATGGGAAAAAAAGCAACAAACAAGAAACAGAGGGAAACAAAAAGATGTCAGGCTGTAAAGGTTACCCAAGCACAGATTTTGGCAGGTATTCATGGAACAATACTGTTCTAAAATGTTGGTCCCTTAAGACATAACTATTCATGACTACAGTGAAGGAAAGTCAGAGATAATACAGTCCTCCAAATGTAGAATATGATTGCCAAAACAAATGCTCAGCTGTGATTCTTGGGCAGGTGGTGATAGTCACGTAACATAATTCTCTGAGGTTCCCACTTTCACCCAGCTATTAGAAGTAAACCGCCTTATCATTACACCTTTATGCTCACATTTACCTGTCTGGCTCTTTATCTTAGTGTTGTGAACAAAATACTGCACTATTTAGTATGTCTATCTCTTGACACAATATACTCAGGTGTGTGCCCATGGTGAGACAATCTAAAGCAGCTGTAGTAGTACAGGAAGTCATGGAAGAAATCATAAATATTTTCATTTATAGAAACGTCTTTTCGATAGCACTATCTACCCAATAAATCCATGTATAGAATTCAACTTGTATGGAACTCTACACTATTCCATATTCCGCATCACATGGATTTCTACAACACCAAAGTGATTTGCGGGGCCGGCTTGAGGGCCATGTGGGACTGGGGCTGAAAATTATGAAGGACACACATTGGGGTAGATCCAGAACTACGTGTGCCGTACGTTTATTCGCGGAGCGTATTTTCATGCACGTAAGTTCGCTACAGTCCCCTCGGCACACCCCTTGCATGGACGTATTTTGTCAAGATACGCTTCCCAAACCCTACCTTAACTTTTTC
>WWET01001632.1:319052-330837 GCA_011038615.1 Limnodynastes dumerilii
TTAAGAAGGAGCTTGTAATTAAGGACCTGATTCACACTTAAGAAAGTTCTAAAAATAAGAACTTAAAGTTATGCCTGGGCAATATCATGTTGTTTTTGGGGGGAGTCAAGTTAATAGCATTCTTTGCATGCAGGAATACATCTTCGAATAGCTTGCTGCACATAGATACTGACCAGCTTTAGTATTACATTGTTATTTAGACATGGTCTGGAAATTATCACCTCTCAACACTAGTTCTGTTTGCAACAGATGAAATATGACTCCCCCTGCAATCAACATGGTTTAGCCCAGGAACTTAAAGTCACTCCTGGGCATGGTGATTGCAGGGGAGTCATATTTCATCTGTTGCAAACAGCACTAGTGTTGAGAGGTGATAATTTCCAGACCATGTCTAAATAACAGTGTAATACTAAAGCTGGTCAGTATCTATGTGCAGCAAGCTATTCGAAGATGTATTCCTGCATGCAAAGAATACTATTAACTTGACTCCCCCCAAAAACAACATGATATTGCCCAGGCGTAACTTTAAGTTCTTATTTTTAGAACTTTCTTAAGTCTGAATCAGGCCCTTATTTTCAAGCTCCTTCTTAAGTCTGGATCTAGCCGAAGTGATTATTTGGTGACCATCAGCCAAGTTTGCTTAACCCAGCCACCTGCCTTCCCCCACTTTCGGCCATTCCAAGCCATTGCTTACATGACCATTGCAGTGTATCCCTGGCATAAGCCTGTACTAAGATATATTGGTAGAGCATGTTAGGGAGCAGTGCTGTGATCTGGTGACAGTACTGAGATGTTCAGAGCATGTTAGGGAGCAGTGCTGTGATCTGGTGACAGTACTGAGATGTTCACCTCCCATGCAATATTGTGGGCATTGAATATTTGTCCATCTGCCCAAAAGCAAAGGATTACTCCAACGATCTTTAAACTCTCAGGTGTTTTGAGGTTTTTTTTTTGTTTCTCTGGAATAAATTAATGAGAAATACGCTGTATTATTATGCTTTTTTTTTATATTTGTCAGATTGTTAATATAATGAAGCCATCACAGAATCTCACCAGGTCAGCATGTGATCACAGAAATAAGGAGATCTGGTCTTACCATAAAGCTCTTTTTTACACATAGATGATCTGCAGAATAAGTGGACAGCTGTTCGGTGCCTATAGAGACAGTAACAAACGAGTCAACAAGGCTGCAATACAAAATGTACGGGGACATTAGCTGTACAAATATTTGCATATGTTAGAGGTTACATGGTAAAGGTTGCTTTCTTTTCTGTTTAGATACAAATCAATACATGGTCTTTTTGCAAGTGTTGGGGCACTTAGCGGTCCATACATTCTGTAAATGGGTCATAAATAAGAGAGATGAATAAAAAGCATATGCCGTTTCTTTATTATTTTGTTATAAAAGGCCAGAGTCCATGTACTATGTCTCTGAGTCTGTTATTTCTTTATATTACGTCATCTGGGATGTCTACTGAGTGAATAAGGGATTGCACACTCACTGGACTTACTAAGGCTTCTCCCAGAGGGAAGCCATTGATGCCTGCAAGGGGCGGGGATTAATTATGCAATTTATGCAAATTGAGTCATTAAGCCCTGCCCCCTGTCAATCACTATTGTGATATCTAGTGTTACAGGAGATGGGGGCCGGACTTGATGACATCATCCCTAGTAGGGATTACAATAGAGTTTATTAGGGGGGTCGGGACTTGCGGGAGATCTGTCAGCTCTCCCGGGATACCGGGAGAACTGCCCAAATTTCAGGAGTCTTCTGGATATTCCGGGAGAGTCGGCAACCCTGTTCTGACTGCTGCATCATCTTAAAGACTTTTGCCCATATTCTCAGTTATACATTTCCAGGCCAGATCCAGATTTACTCAAAGGGGACTCATAGAGATCGGAAAATGCCCTGTTTTGGTAGTTTGGCGCATGTACTGCAGCACCGGGATGGAATTCTGGATCCAGAGAATCTGTCCTGGAACACAATACAATGGTGGATCGGGACAGTGTAGTAAGACAGTGTAGGACAGTGTAGTAAGCAGAAGCGCTTCCACTCTGTGGGAGGGGGGAGGGATGCTAATTGTACAGTAAGCGCGTACATCATGTTTTCTGGAATTTGGTCAATTCTCCCGCAATGCGCTTGAGTCCCTCCCCTCCCAGCCTCTCAATACTCGTGTTACTAGGGATAAGGCGGGGCTTGATCACAGAATTTCCAGCATCAAGGCCCGCCCTAATCCCCCTGTAACACTAGGAATAGAAGTACTGAGGGGCAGAGCTCCAGGATGCAATTTGCATAATTCAAGGCATTAAGCCCCACCCTATCCGCCTGTAACACTATGAATAGTAGTACTGAGGGGGAGAGGGCAGAGCTTCAGGATGCAATCTGCATAAATCGAGTCATTAAGCCCCACCCCCATATCGAGATCTCCCAGAGCGAAGAAATAGAAAATCTGCAACCCTTACTGTAGCCTTACTGTACTGACCTTACTGTACTGGCATTACTGTAGCCTCACTGTACTGACCTTACTGTACTGGCCTTACTGTACTGACCTTACTGTACTGACCTTACTGTACTGACCTTACTGTAGCCTTACTGTACTGGTTTTACTGTACTGGTCTTACTGTATTAACCTTGATGTACTAGCCTTACTGTACTGGCCTTGCTGTACTGGCCTTACTGTACTGGCCTTGCTGTACTGGTCTTACTGTATTAACCTTGATGTACTAGCCTTACTGTACTGGCCTTGCTGTACTGGCCTTACTGTACTGGCCTTGCTGTACTGGTCTTACTGTATTAACCTTGATGTACTAGCCTTACTGTACTGGCCTTGCTGTACTGGCCTTACTGTACTGGCCTTGCTGTACTGGTCTTACTGTATTAACCTTGATGTACTAGCCTTACTGTACTGGCCTTGCTGTACTGGCCTTACTGTACTGGCCTTGCTGTACTGGTCTTACTGTATTAACCTTGATGTACTAGCCTTACTGTACTGGCCTTGCTGTACTGGCCTTACTGTACTGGCCTTGCTGTACTGGTCTTACTGTATTAACCTTGATGTACTAGCCTTACTGTACTGGCCTTGCTGTACTGGCCTTACTGTACTGGCCTTGCTGTACTGGTCTTACTGTATTAACCTTGATGTACTAGCCTTACTGTACTGGCCTTGCTGTACTGGCCTTACTGTACTGGCCTTGCTGTACTGGTCTTACTGTATTAACCTTGATGTACTAGCCTTACTGTACTGGCCTTGCTGTACTGGCCTTACTGTACTGGCCTTGCTGTACTGGTCTTACTGTATTAACCTTGATGTACTAGCCTTACTGTACTGGCCTTGCTGTACTGGCCTTACTGTACTGGCCTTGCTGTACTGGTCTTACTGTATTAACCTTGATGTACTAGCCTTACTGTACTGGCCTTGCTGTACTGGCCTTACTGTACTGGCCTTGCTGTACTGGTCTTACTGTATTAACCTTGATGTACTAGCCTTACTGTACTGGCCTTGCTGTACTGGCCTTACTGTACTGGCCTTGCTGTACTGGTCTTACTGTATTAACCTTGATGTACTAGCCTTACTGTACTGGCCTTGCTGTACTGGCCTTACTGTACTGGCCTTGCTGTACTGGTCTTACTGTATTAACCTTGATGTACTAGCCTTACTGTACTGGCCTTGCTGTACTGGCCTTACTGTACTGGCCTTGCTGTACTGGTCTTACTGTATTAACCTTGATGTACTAGCCTTACTGTACTGGCCTTGCTGTACTGGCCTTACTGTACTGGCCTTGCTGTACTGGTCTTACTGTATTAACCTTGATGTACTAGCCTTACTGTACTGGCCTTGCTGTACTGGCCTTACTGTACTGGCCTTGCTGTACTGGTCTTACTGTATTAACCTTGATGTACTAGCCTTACTGTACTGGCCTTGCTGTACTGGCCTTACTGTACTGGCCTTGCTGTACTGGTCTTACTGTATTAACCTTGATGTACTAGCCTTACTGTACTGGCCTTGCTGTACTGGCCTTACTGTACTGGCCTTGCTGTACTGGTCTTACTGTATTAACCTTGATGTACTAGCCTTACTGTACTGGCCTTGCTGTACTGGCCTTACTGTACTGGCCTTGCTGTACTGGTCTTACTGTATTAACCTTGATGTACTAGCCTTACTGTACTGGCCTTGCTGTACTGGCCTTACTGTACTGGCCTTGCTGTACTGGTCTTACTGTATTAACCTTGATGTACTAGCCTTACTGTACTGGCCTTGCTGTACTGGCCTTACTGTACTGGCCTTGCTGTACTGGTCTTACTGTATTAACCTTGATGTACTAGCCTTACTGTACTGGCCTTGCTGTACTGGCCTTACTGTACTGGCCTTGCTGTACTGGTCTTACTGTATTAACCTTGATGTACTAGCCTTACTGTACTGGCCTTGCTGTACTGGCCTTACTGTACTGGCCTTGCTGTACTGGTCTTACTGTATTAACCTTGATGTACTAGCCTTACTGTACTGGCCTTGCTGTACTGGCCTTACTGTACTGGCCTTGCTGTACTGGTCTTACTGTATTAACCTTGATGTACTAGCCTTACTGTACTGGCCTTGCTGTACTGGCCTTACTGTACTGGCCTTGCTGTACTGGTCTTACTGTATTAACCTTGATGTACTAGCCTTACTGTACTGGCCTTGCTGTACTGGCCTTACTGTACTGGCCTTGCTGTACTGGTCTTACTGTATTAACCTTGATGTACTAGCCTTACTGTACTGGCCTTGCTGTACTGGCCTTACTGTACTGGCCTTGCTGTACTGGTCTTACTGTATTAACCTTGATGTACTAGCCTTACTGTACTGGCCTTGCTGTACTGGCCTTACTGTACTGGCCTTGCTGTACTGGTCTTACTGTATTAACCTTGATGTACTAGCCTTACTGTACTGGCCTTGCTGTACTGGCCTTACTGTACTGGCCTTGCTGTACTGGTCTTACTGTATTAACCTTGATGTACTAGCCTTACTGTACTGGCCTTGCTGTACTGGCCTTACTGTACTGGCCTTGCTGTACTGGTCTTACTGTATTAACCTTGATGTACTAGCCTTACTGTACTGGCCTTGCTGTACTGGCCTTACTGTACTGGCCTTGCTGTACTGGTCTTACTGTATTAACCTTGATGTACTAGCCTTACTGTACTGGCCTTGCTGTACTGGCCTTACTGTACTGGCCTTGCTGTACTGGTCTTACTGTATTAACCTTGATGTACTAGCCTTACTGTACTGGCCTTGCTGTACTGGCCTTACTGTACTGGCCTTGCTGTACTGGTCTTACTGTATTAACCTTGATGTACTAGCCTTACTGTACTGGCCTTGCTGTACTGGCCTTACTGTACTGGCCTTGCTGTACTGGTCTTACTGTATTAACCTTGATGTACTAGCCTTACTGTACTGGCCTTGCTGTACTGGCCTTACTGTACTGGCCTTGCTGTACTGGTCTTACTGTATTAACCTTGATGTACTAGCCTTACTGTACTGGCCTTGCTGTACTGGCCTTACTGTACTGGCCTTGCTGTACTGGTCTTACTGTATTAACCTTGATGTACTAGCCTTACTGTACTGGCCTTGCTGTACTGGCCTTACTGTACTGGCCTTGCTGTACTGGTCTTACTGTATTAACCTTGATGTACTAGCCTTACTGTACTGGCCTTGCTGTACTGGCCTTACTGTACTGGCCTTGCTGTACTGGTCTTACTGTATTAACCTTGATGTACTAGCCTTACTGTACTGGCCTTGCTGTACTGGCCTTACTGTACTGGCCTTGCTGTACTGGTCTTACTGTATTAACCTTGATGTACTAGCCTTACTGTACTGGCCTTGCTGTACTGGCCTTACTGTACTGGCCTTGCTGTACTGGTCTTACTGTATTAACCTTGATGTACTAGCCTTACTGTACTGGCCTTGCTGTACTGGCCTTACTGTACTGGCCTTGCTGTACTGGTCTTACTGTATTAACCTTGATGTACTAGCCTTACTGTACTGGCCTTGCTGTACTGGCCTTACTGTACTGGCCTTGCTGTACTGGTCTTACTGTATTAACCTTGATGTACTAGCCTTACTGTACTGGCCTTGCTGTACTGGCCTTACTGTACTGGCCTTGCTGTACTGGTCTTACTGTATTAACCTTGATGTACTAGCCTTACTGTACTGGCCTTGCTGTACTGGCCTTACTGTACTGGCCTTGCTGTACTGGTCTTACTGTATTAACCTTGATGTACTAGCCTTACTGTACTGGCCTTGCTGTACTGGCCTTACTGTACTGGCCTTGCTGTACTGGTCTTACTGTATTAACCTTGATGTACTAGCCTTACTGTACTGGCCTTGCTGTACTGGCCTTACTGTACTGGCCTTGCTGTACTGGTCTTACTGTATTAACCTTGATGTACTAGCCTTACTGTACTGGCCTTGCTGTACTGGCCTTACTGTACTGGCCTTGCTGTACTGGTCTTACTGTATTAACCTTGATGTACTAGCCTTACTGTACTGGCCTTGCTGTACTGGCCTTACTGTACTGGCCTTGCTGTACTGGTCTTACTGTATTAACCTTGATGTACTAGCCTTACTGTACTGGCCTTGCTGTACTGGCCTTACTGTACTGGCCTTGCTGTACTGGTCTTACTGTATTAACCTTGATGTACTAGCCTTACTGTACTGGCCTTGCTGTACTGGCCTTACTGTACTGGCCTTGCTGTACTGGTCTTACTGTATTAACCTTGATGTACTAGCCTTACTGTACTGGCCTTGCTGTACTGGCCTTACTGTACTGGCCTTGCTGTACTGGTCTTACTGTATTAACCTTGATGTACTAGCCTTACTGTACTGGCCTTGCTGTACTGGCCTTGTGGCCGGTGTAATTACAGACTGTTATGCCGGCTGACGACTACCCTAAGTTCATCCAGCGTAACAGTCTGTAATCACGCCGGCCACATAATCGTAACCCCCTAACCCAGCCCTCCCCTCCTAATTTCCCTCCGTCCCCCCGCCTTCCTTTCGTAACTACAGCTTAGTTATGGTGCAGCACGCATGTTCCTCCGTAACTACAGCCCGATCCATGGCACCCAGAGCCAACATCTGTCCGACGCATGCGCAGAATGGCAGAAGTGCCGTGCTTATGCATACACCCGCCGTAAAAACGACGGCAGCCGTAGGTCTGGATCAGGCCCATTGCCTCTCCCCACCTCCCCGGCAAATTTAAATCCCTCCCTCCCACTTCTACCTAAACGCTCCCCGGGGCGACATTACGCCGTCTCTTTCTATCTAAACTACTATGTGACAAACAACTAGTGTAATAATATAATGCAAAAGAAGAGTGTGACACGCAGCTTCATCATTAATATATCGGTTTAAATCTATTTAAGGATTCTAAGAAATAGAGGGGACTATTGTGTTCCTTTAGCAATGGCAATTGTCATGGTTGTCCCTCTTCCTGCTGTTGTTTGCAGCCTCTGTAGAACAATCTCATTTTAATGCAAACTTTTGTTGCCCTTTTCTGAACTCTGTACGGTTATTATGGTAATTGGTGCCCCAAAATGAACTAATTATGAATGGTTATGCTTCACCGGGACTATTGACAGAAGCAAAAGTATTTGTTTATCTGGCGTCTATGGACCTTTTAATATTTGATAATACCGTACCTTGTTTACTGTGGATGCAGCAGGCTGTCTTTGCATGCTATTAATGAACCTATCATCTATATTTGGGCAGTGCAGTGGTTCAGTGAGTAGTACTTGTGTCTCATAGCAAAGAGGTCATGAGTTCATAAACCAGGCCTTATCTGTGTGTGGAGTTTATATATTCTCCCCGTGTCTGCGTGGGCTTCCTCCCACAGATCTCTTATCGTACAGAATTGTTTCCATACGATATGAGATTTGCTGTGGATGGAACATGCGCACTTCTGTCCAGACACCCAACTTATACTCTTACGGGTGTCAGATGGAGGTATGAATCTGACCCTTTGTGTTCTAACCGCCAAATGCATAATTATATGTATATATGTTTTGTTCAATCTTTAAATGTATCATAGTATATAGAGTTTTAATTGCACTAAAAACACCCAAAACTTTATTTGTAAATGATATTAAAAATCTCCATAGATGGACTTACAACAAAACTTTACACCAAGTTTTCATTTCTAAACTAATAGTCTTTATCATGTACATACATTGCTTATGTTAAATACATTCAGGGATCACAATATTTTATGCCCTCTGCCAACCTTCTGTTCCCTCCTATCTTCCATATAAAATACGCCACTTGTTTAACAAGGTCGCTCATTCATAAATCCACACAAGTAATTGCTGATGATGTCTCTTTCTGGAACACATTCTTGCATATGGTCCCTTAACAACCCCTCAAATAGCTTTCCAGCTACAATATAATTCCCCTCGTAAAGTCTGGTCAACTGGAAGAGAGAATAGCTCTTCATTGCTGCCATGCCAGTGATTTATTTGCTAGAACACAGTCTCTGAGTTGAAGGGACTAAGTATAATAGACTGGTTTGGTTCCTTTTCCAACATCTCAGTCATTTCTCATCTTTTCCTGGTATGTCCCTGAGCAGAATTGTTCCTTTTAGCTATATTTGGCCCAAATCTGCCTAAAGTTTTTGCATTTTGATTTTCAACGACTTATTGATTTAAGGTGCCGGATCCAGATTCAGAATGCGTAAGTACCCAATGCGATCAGACTGAGCATGTGCAGAGGGGTCAGAATGCTGTACACTCAGTTCTGCGTACGTGGTGTATACATGGTGGGCGGGGGAGGCTTGGGTAAGCCCTAACATACGACGTACGACCCAGGAATACAAACACAACCCTTACACACGGGTAAGTTAAGGTAGGTTTTTGGCCTGCTAAGCACCGCACATGTGAGGGGAGTACAGATGAAGTGCAGTACACTTGCAGATTTTAGGTTCGCGTGCACGTAAATTTATTCCACACGAGTGGCTGTGCATAGCTAACTCAGCATCCGATCCAATGGGATTCATTTAACACTTGTATCTTTGGGTGTAACAAATGATTTTTTTTGTTATATAAGTTTTTGAGTGGTTTTTGCCCCAACTTTCCGACTTTAGAAAGCCTTTGATTACAAAACAAATAAATATGCAGAAATTAGTTTGGAATGATGCCAGAGGTTATCAAAGTGCGTGACGTGGCACCATGGCGTGTCTTCGAGCTCTCACAGGGGTGCTGTAACTCCAAGGCCAGCTAACAGTTCTCAGGCTGATGTCACATTACCCAGGAGACAAGGGGCCCGGCCGGCCATAGAGTGCTGGAGTCTCCAGTCGTCAGCTGGAGGGAAGAGGAGCAAGAAACAGCAAAAACGGTAAAACTGGCATCAGGAATGCACTCAGATGTGTGGATTTTGTGGACCTGCGATTACAGATGCCCACACGTCCGATAACTGCAGATCCGCAAGTACACCAATTGGAAGTCTAGATTTCAACCTATTTCTTTTACTTTGTATGTTTATGGATGTTTTATAGTGGCAACCAAAAAGTCTTCATGACACTCTTCCAGAGTGATGATTGGCTGTTCTGTTGACACATGATTCAGCCAATTGGGAGCTCAGGACAGACGGCAGAATCACCTGGTGGCCATTAATGGACTTCTCTTTGTTAGACAGACATCAGGCTCAGACAGAAGTCACACCAGTGTTATACACGGCCACTTGGCCAAAGTCAACTCACAATATATGTGTCCAGCTTAGTGTGCGGTTGCAATACCCGATCCGATGGGCTGCCTTTAGAAATAGAGACAGATGAATGTTCCTTTTTGAATAGGCAGCAATTTTAGAAATATTTTTATGAATGGGTGAGTGTGTCGATCAGCAGGACCCGATGCACCCTCCACAGACCCACCACTGATAGGGGGACTTTTAGTGTTAGGGGGAAGGGAGGGGGATAGGGTTAGGTTCTTAGGAAGGGAGGGTTAGAGTCAGGCTAGGGAGAAGGGAGGGTTAGGGTCAGGCTGCGGCGAAGAGAGGGTTAAGGTCAAGCTGCGGGGAAGGGAGGGTTAGGGTCAGGCTGCGGGGAAGGGAGGGTTAGGGTCAGGCTATGGGGAAGGGAGGGTGAGGGTCAGGCTGCGGGGAAGGGAGGGTTGGGTCAGGCTGCGGGGAAGGGAGGGTTAGGGTCAGGCTCATGGGGAAGAGAGGGTTAGGGTAATGGAAGGGGAGGGATAGGGTTAGAATTAGGAGAAGGTTTGGGGGTTATATTTTAGTCTTGCCTGTCACAGCACCGTATTCGGTGCTCCGGGGATTGATTGCTATGCCTCATCGAGGTATAAGCAATCGATATCCCATCCTGGGAGAGAACGGCCCTATCGAAATAGGTTAGGGCAAAGCGGGGACCCACACCCTTTCTCCGCTACCTAGCAACAGCATGTCCCAGTATCGCTGCCGCCATATCTGAATGTAGTGGCAGCAGTACAGGGTGCTCCATGTCACTGCCGCCATTATAGGCAACTAAATAGAGACTTACAGGGTGGGGCCTTCCTTGCGGGGACCCACACCCCTTAGTGTGGTGTATATTCATTTATACCCATATGTTTGCTGTTAAAATTTTACTAATCTGAGCAACAACTTTCCCTGAAAAGCCGCAAACTTCTATGGTTTTCTCTATGGGGCAATAACATAAAATCCATTTTGTTTCAACATATTAAAAAAAAACATAGCCAAATTTCACAAGTGTTTGATAGACCAATAGGCCAAAACATCACAATAAATAAACCCTGTTGTGTTCCCGTAGGACACAACACAATCGCTTGGTTCGGGACCAGTTTATATCATTGGCAGGACAACGTGCTTGGAAATGAAATTTCCCAATAAACTTCTTCAGCATCTGCAAAACTGAGAAGGGTGTGATGGGAATCCTCATTGATAAACATTTCCTGTTACAACTTGAAGTCATTAGACTGGAATATAGAGTTATTATGGAGCGTTTCTTCCAAAACAACAGCGTTGAAATCCATGTCCCAAAGTCTATAAAGGACCACTAAACAAAGCTGCAAGTTGCCTTATACAGTATACTGCAGGCCTGGCCAATCGGTGCATCTCCAGGTGTTCGGAAACTACAGCTCCCAGCATGCTTTGTCAGGTATCAGCTTTGCCTATGCAATACATACCTTACATCATACATATTGGCAGAGATAATAATTTCACATCAGAACAGAGGTGACCAATGCTGCTTTCTATGCAGAATACAGCCTCCATATGGGGGCGGAGTGCTTGTCCACTTAACATGCATACAAAAGGTAGGTGGGCATAGGTATTTCGATTGTACAGTAAGCCCTAATATATGGGGTATATATCAGACTTTAGGAATGGCACACAATATACAGTATGTCATATAACAGTGTTGGCTAACCTGTGACACTCCAGATGTTGTGAAACTACGAGTCCCAGCATGCCTTAACTGCAAAAGCATAGCAGATACCTGACAAAGCATGATGGGCATTGTAGTTTCACAACACCTGTAGTGTCACAGGTTAGCCAACACTGCTCTACCCCCTCAGATGGGAGGCTATTCCACTCAACTACCCTATCAGTAAAGTCATTTTTCCACAACCTTTCATCACATGTCAGTTTATACACAAATACTCATGTTTTATACACTTCTTGCTTTGCAAAATGCCAACCTCCTGTACCTTGTTACACCCCTTGATATATGTGAAAGCTGCTATTATATCCCCCCCTGTCCCTTCTCTGCTTTTCCGTTCACTTCCTCTAATCTTTCTGTGTATGTTGTGTGATACCGG
>WWET01001632.1:331607-351116 GCA_011038615.1 Limnodynastes dumerilii
CATGCACCAAAAATATTTTCCTCCCACGCATTTTAACATGATTTATACTGGTGCAAAGTTGTCCCATTTTTTTGTTTCTAACTCTGGTTAGACCCTGCAACAAGTGAGCATTGGAAAATTGCTTGCTGTCTGCCAATTGCAGATTGAATTTGCAAAGCCCATTGTAACAGAAATACTCTGCCGTGATTTTTTTTTTTTGCTTTCTAAGTGTCAACGTGTCAGTCATTTGACCTCTAATGCTGCAAACCCTTTGATGTGAGCCATAATTGTCACTTAATGCTGTGTCACACTATTTAGTGCCATTGCTTCCCAGACTCCTCCAGATTAGACTTCTCAGCCAAAAAGATAAGACCACATCTAAAAAAAAATCTGTTAACATTTGCACCACTAGAGCTGGTGAGTTATATTTAAAGGAAAAATGAAACTCTATTGACAGTTAGAGTTCCAGAAAAAAACAATAGGCAACTTATAGTCAGAGTGAGCAGTTTTCTTGCATTAATTGATATATAAAGCTGCTATACTCCTCTTCCCATGTGACCAGTGGAATTCTGGGGTCATAATTACAAGTGCTAAAAACATTTGCCAAGAATCAAGCAATAATATTCTACTAAACCATGTGTTAAACATATCACAGCCTCTCTCAAGCAGGTTGACAGATGGAATTAAGTATTTCAGTTTCTATGTCAGTCATATTAAAAAGAAAAAAAAATGAAAAAGTGTATTCACCTCCTGTGTGTAAAGATGGTTATACAATAGATAGATTAAAGTTCTCGAAATTGGAGCCACTCAATTCTCCTGCTGGGAACAATAATCCTGGCTGAAGAGGGAGGGGCGACTGAGGTTGTCAGGAGGCCCTTGCAGCTGATTGGCTGCATAGCCCTCCTGTCTAGCTCTGCACTTATTGACTCCTGTCAGTCTTGCCTGATGCAAGATTTGATGCAGATTTCTGTCTCCACGTGGGGGATGGGGCACTCACCTTGCGTGAATGAGATAGGCATGGAGGGTGGGATACGGAACGGTAATCATACAGTAATCATGGGCGTTCCAAAGCAGTTACTTGCAATCCACCATTCAGTATTTGGGCATTCCGCTAGGGTTCTGCATACGGAAGGCCCGTATGTGTAAGGGAAGGGCAGAGGGTGCGCACTCCCTTCACATGTATGGAATATACTCTTTTGCGGACACTAATATACAGAATTTACTTACCGTTCAGGATCCTTTCCAATATGTGTATCTAGAAGACTTCACTATCCCTTTCAATGGGGTAGATCCAGAACTACATGTGCCGTACGTTTATTCGCGGAGCGTATTTTCGTGTGCGTAAATTCGTTACACTCCCCTCGGCACACCCCTTGCACGGACGTATTTTGTCAAGATATGCTGCCCAAACCCTACCTTAACTTTTTCACACGTAACAGAGTACGTCCGCGAACGGACGTACTGACTACGTGAACGTACGCAGCTTAGCACGCCCATACTGTACACTTTAAATACCACCCCCCGCCTCCTTCACGTATTGAAGACGTATTTTGGACTAACGTAAATTTGGCAGTAAAACGCACGTATTGTTGACTAACGTAAAATTGGCACGCCCACACGTAAGTATTTACGTGACACATACGTGAATTTCCCATACGTTCACAAATACGCTACGTGAATGTGCGTATTTTCTATGATGCGCATGCGCAGTGCGTACGTATCTGCGAATTTACGTCTCCGCCACGCGTAAAATCGCAGTTCTGGATCTGCCCCAATATATTTAAATGTATATAAATAATTCTAAAAATACTTCAATGCTTCAATACTTTATGTGAGAAACTATTAAAATCTAAATCCAAAACGTGACATCATGAAGTGCTGAACCTACTAATGAAATAGATATAAAAAATGACCCTTCAATAGCACAACAGTTTATATGTGCCACAATGTATACCTTCCAGTTTATATACATACAAACGTAGGGCCTGAGCCAGTCCGTAAGTATGGCCAGTGTAGCTCTGGTGCACTCCCCCTGTGGCCGGCGCAATTACACACTGTTACGCCGGCTGAAGGCTACCCTAACTTCAGCCGGCGTAACAGTGTGAAATTACACCAGCCACAGAAGCGTAACAGGCCTAATCCCGCCCTCATTTACTTACCTTCCCCCGCCTTCCTTCCGTAACTGTTGCGTAGTTACGGCAAGGAACACCCCCTCGCCGTAACTATGCAACAGTTAGGGACGCCCAACCCTAAGGAGCGGGTTTCCCTAACTACGGCGGGCAACATCTGCCCGGCGCATGTGCAGTTTGGCAGAAATGCCGATCTCAGGCAGCCGCCCACCTGGCGGTGGAAGTCTGGACCAGGCCCACAGTGCATGTGCTTATTAGTGTACTTATACCAATATTATCACACCGTGATTAAAATCCCCCAAAACAATCTTTAGATACAATATTACATTGAAAACCACGTGGATCACTCAAACAATCCAGAAGACTTTGAACCAGGAAATAAAAAAATAAACAATCACATGTGCATATAATGGAACTCAATGCTGTTCAAATATCATCATGTCTGTTATAAAAGCTCACAGTTCTGTTGATATCGTTTGTTGAAAAGAGTCACATATAAGGGTATAGTCTTCCAGTAAAGATAGAAAGTGCAATGTTGTAGTTCCCTTGAATGTCTCTTTCACCGGATAGTATAGTTGAGTAACGATTAGCAGTTACAGGCTCCAGCTGATTTCGAACCGGGCTCGTAGGTAAGAAACAGGGATACCAACAATGTGTAAGATCGTAACACACTGATTTATTAATTAACATCAAAATGACTTGGCAAACATCATTAAAACATTCAAATATTAAAATACAAATTTACAAACACAGTAAAATAAAGCAAAATCCCCCCATGGAGGGAGCCCCGTACCGAACTGAGAATGGAACCAGGTGCTAGATCAGTGTTGGCTAACCTGTGACACTCCAGGTGTTGTGAAACTACGAGTCCCAGCATGCCTTAACTGCAAAAGCATAGCGGATACCTAACAAAGCATGATGGGAATTGTAGTTTCACAACACCTGGAGTGTCACAGGTTAGCCATCACTGTGCTAGATGTTACTCCCAGGATTCATTCAAGGTTGCGATATCAGTCTTTCTGGAGCTCAACCACTCCTGTATGTCTCACCACCGACGCGTTTCGACAAATTGTCTTTTTAAAGGTAGTTCTCACATAAGGTATTGAAGCATTGAAGAATATTTAGAATTATTTATATATATTTAAATATATTGATCCTAGCGCCCACTATGCAATTATAATAGTTACAGCTTTGATTTTATACACTAGTGGAAGTGTGTATTGCGGATAGGCAGCTCCTAATAGAATTTTTTGCGCCACTTAAAAGTGTTGATTTTTGTTTTCTTCATTAGATTCAGGCTTACGTTCGACATCCGACTTCCGCCGTTTGCTTGCATTAGTTGGGTGCTTTTCTGACAGCAGATGTTACAATGCAGCTGTTCTGGCATACGGAAGTTAGTTCATTATACGCCTGGAGATCTGTCCGACAGGGCGACCTATCCCCTCTGCCCAAACTCCATAAGGTGGGTGGGGGGAACATGTAAATTTAATAGTGTGGGCGGGGTTAAGAGCTCTGTGTCGTCCAGCCCGCTGACCCACTTGGGACATTTAAGGTTAGGTGATGGCAACGTAACTGCTGCTAACCGCGCACAAGAGATAGGATGACAGGGAGTTCACTCCCCATCTGGATGCGTAAGATCAGCAGTTTTGCAGACGCTTTAGTTATGGAAGGTGGGTGGTTGGAGGGAGGGAAATTAGCTTGGAGGGGCAGGGTTAGAGGCATTACGCTCCTGTCCCGGCATAATTACACTCGGTTACATCGGTTGAAGTTAGGGTAGCCTTCAGCCGGCGTAACTGAGTGTAGTTACGCCGGGACAGGGGGAGTGTCAGCGGGAGTGCATAGGAGCTACGCTGACCGTAAATACGCAAAGCGGAACAGCGTAGCTCTGGACCAGGCCTACGACTCAAAGACACAGGTGATTTTTGATTTGCCCCATTACTGTATTTCCTTCATATCATAGTATGTTCTTCTATTTTTGTAGCTATCATGAAGTCTTAAATTGTGTACATGTTTCCCTGTTGAATAAAAGCAAAATTCCTCAAATGACTTTTTCCTCCATCATTTGACACTACACTGGGCGCCATTGTCTGGGGAAACCTTAGTCTGACACTGACAATGCCCAATAGCTATAAGAGTGCACACAGTGGCTCATTTGTTTGTATGCTGAGAAGCTCTGTCAATCAGCTTCACAATCGCTTCAAACTATGTCCAATGTGGAACAACGATGTATCCCAGTAGGGGGCGCTCACTTACATGGTCATCGATGATGGGCTTGGATAATTGGCAGATCATCTTTTCATTGAAATAAACATGCAAAGATCTGCAGTCATCGGTGTATGTTGAAAGGTGCCCTTTGCCCTGTATGACAGCGGTAATGCTGATGTAGCAAGGATGGACGCATGGCAAAGAGCTGACGAACTGACAGACAGGGCAAAAATAAGAAAAGGTCGGTCACAGAAATGGGCTTCAAATCAAAATAAATATAACATTTGGTTCATACGTTGATTTCCTAGTCTCTGTGGCCGGGATCCAGAAAATAGCAGGAAAACAAGTGGAACTTGGGCAAAACCCTGTTGAATTGCAGAGGAGGCAAATTTCACCTGTTGCAAATAGCATTAGAGTTGAAAGGTGATGTTTCCATGCAAGTCAAATAACAGTGTCAAAGTGTGAATATTCTGCCACACTATGGGCTAGATTTACTAAGCTGCGGGTTTGGAAAAGTGGAGATGTTGCCCATAGCAACCAATCAGATTCTAGCTGACATTCTCTAGTATGTAATAGGAATATGAGAGATAGAATAACCTGCAGGTTAGTAAATCGGACGCCATGTGTTTCACCTCCTATGTGTAGAGCTGGTCATACAATAGAAAGATCATTGGACACAGCAGAAGGTGGTCTGATAAATAGCACGATTTCCAACTACTACTGGGACTGATAATCCTGGCTGAAGAGGGAGGTGCTGGTGAGATTGACAGGAGGCCCTTGCAGCTGATTGGCTGCACGGGGTTCCTGTCTACCTCAGCACTGATTGGCTCCTGTCAATCTCAAACAGGAAGCCCATGCAGACAGCTGGTTGGCTTTGGTCATTGGCCCGTATTCAAAGTACCGGACGTATAACATATACGATTTTTACTACTGCGCATGCGCAATAATTTTTTAACGTAATTTACGTATATTTTTCTTATGTAGATTGTGTAAATGCGGTCAGAAATTAGTTTCTTCCCCTGGGGGTTATAACAGTTTTTACTTTTGTAGTATTGTGATTAATGTTTTTAATGTGGTGAGTTATGTAGTTGGTTTTTAATGTATGTATTTTAATAAAAAATCTAATGTTTTCACACAATTGGAGTATTTGTTCTTCGCTTTCTTACATGTACTTCATTTCCACTGATTGGAGGGAAAGATACAGCTAGAAGAACATTTTCCTATAAAATGTCATCATAGTTGATATAGGAGGATACTATCATAATATAAGAAGCAGAGGATTAGAGGACATATATATATAGAAAAAATATGTTTTCTTGTTTTCTTTCTTCTTCTTTCTTCTCTTTTGAATACAAAAATGAACTTCAACACATCAGAACAGTAAGAACCGAAGAGACTTTGATTCACTCACTTATTGTTTTTCACGATTATTTCACATTGGTATATTGCTATTTTTTTCTATATTTTTAATTTTTTTATAATAATTATTTTTATTTTAAATGTTTTTATTTTCATCACCTAAGCGACCACTATATGACATATCTTTGAAATTGGTATACATTAATACTCACATTGGCCCAGATCCAGAACAACGCTTGTGAGCGAATTTACGCGTGGCGGAGACGTAAAATCGCCTTTTGGTAAGTACTGCGCATGCGCACCATAGAAAATACGCTCCGTAACGTAGCGTAATTGTGAACGTATGGGCCATTCACGTATGTGTCACGTAAATACTTATGTGTGTTCGTGCCAATTTTTACTTGAGTAAAAAATACGTCTGAAATACGTTAAGTAGGCGGGGGTTTGTATTTAAAGTGTACAGTATGGGCGTGCTTAGCTGCGTAAGTACGTGTTGCCCATACGTACGTGTGCGGATCACTGCGGTTACGTTGGCAAAAGTTAAGGTAGGGTTTGAAAAGGTGTGCCTAGGGGAGTGTATAGACGGTACGCACATGAAAATACGCTACGCGAGTAAAGGTACGGCAAACGTAGTTCTGGATCTACCCCATTGTGGTTTGTGGGAGTTATATTGGTAGGCTGCTGATTTGGTGTTGCGCCATCACTTAATGTACATCATTTATCTAGCTCTGCAATTACCCTAACGCTAACCCTCAATGCCGCGCAGCCTAACCCTCCATGCCGCACAGCCTAACCCTAACCCTCAATGCCGCGCAGCCTAACCGTAACCCTCCATACAGCGCAGCCTATCCCTAACCCGCAATGCCGTGCAACCTAACCCTAACCCTCCATACAGCGCAGCCTAACCCTCCATGCCGCGCAGCCTAACCCTAACCCTCAATGCCACGCAGCCTAACCCTAACCCTCCATACCACGCAGCCTAACCCTAACCCTCAACACCACGCAGCCTAACCCTAACCCTCAATGCCGCGCAGCATAACCCTAACTCTCAATGCCGCGCAACCTAACCCTAACCCTCAATGGCCGCTTAGCATAACCCTAACCCTCAATGCCGTGCAGCCTAACCCTAACCCTCAATGCCGCGCCGCAGCCTAACCCTCAATGCTGCGCAGCCTAAGCCTAACCCTCCGTGCCGCACAGCCTAACCCTCCATGCCAGGATGCCTAACCCTCCATACCGTGCAGCCTAACCCTAACCCTCCATGCCCCACAGCCTAACCCTAACCCTCAATGCCGCGCAGCATAACCCTAACCCTCAATGCCGTGCAGCATAACCCTCCATACAGCGCAGCATAACCCTAACCCTCTATGCCACGATGCCTAAGCCTAATCCTCAATGCCCCACAGCATAACCCTAACTTTCCTCATAAGCCCTAACCCTACACCCACCACAACCCCCACATTGGGTGAGGGTCCACGGAAAGAATGACCCTATTTCAATAGGGCCGTTTCCTTCCAGCCAGTTTTGAACTGGAATTTCGATTGCATATGCCACGATGAGACCGAGCAATCGATCGAAAGGTAAGGGACAAAAGTACCCCAATCATTCCCCTAATTCTAACTAACCCTAACCCTCCCCTCTCATTACCCTAACCTTAACCTTCCCTCCCCTGCAGCCTGGCCCTAACCCTCCCTTCCCCGCACCCTGGAGAGGTTACTCACCTTTCCCTGCAGTCCTGCGGTAGCGGCGGCGGCGGCGAGATAGTGGCGGTGGCCGTGTTTACGAATCAGAATGGGTGAGTATACTGATCGGCATACTCACCCATTCTGCAAAAAAAATTCTAAACTCTAGGGTATTCGAGATAGGGACATCTGAAAAGGAACTTTTGGATGTCACTATTTTGGAAATTAAACTATCTAATCAGGAACTGCAACCGCCCCACATCCTATCCCTAATCTCTGCTGCTGCTGCCTCTCGCTATTGCGAATGGGAGAATAGATACGCTTTCCCAATAGTAATTTTCTCGCTTTTGCCTATTTCGTACAATGATACAGCCGCCATTCAGCTTGTAACATGTTCGAAATAGGGCCGTTCTAACCGGTAAGAGCAGATGGAGCGAAGGAGGATGGCAGCCACCATGTTATGAGACTAGCGCAGTGTAGCAGGTATAGTGCCTCTACAGCCCAGCTCCCACTTGCAGGGCTGCCGCATTTCGCTGGCCCTGTGTTACAATGTAAATGGGCCCCTCCGTGCCACCTCTCTCCAGACCCAGCACTCTAATTTTAGTGGAAGCGTCAGCCTTAATTACAACCCTGTTAGTGCTACAATATTTTGCAGTCTTCTCAACCCCCGAAAGCTGCCTTTCAGTTTACTACAGGTGCTTATTGTTGTATGTGAAATGTGCATTTTTATGTTATACATTTCCATTGATTGACAAAAAAAATAAAATTCAAACAAAAAAGATTGTTCGGAGAAATGAGGAGAGAGGACAAAAATTAGCTCATTTCATTTCCAAGAGCTGACCCACATGAACAGGAACAGTTCCTTAATGTGGTTCCATTGTGAACACAGAGAGGTCATCGGGTCATGAAGTAACCTCTATGAGGCTCAGCACCAACTCATTGACCTCTATATTTAACCGAGGACATGCTCTCAATCATGAAATCACACCCACGCATGTATTAGCGGGAGGGGGCTGACAGGAAGCAGGGAGTTGACCTTTGTCAAAATAGTACAAGAGGAACTCTGTTGAGTAACCCGCATTGCAAATAAGACTTAGTTGTGTCAGCTCCGAACAGACATATTCAACAATGGATGGGACAGAAAAATCTTATTAGGCGGAAAAATTTTAATTTTCAACACCTCGATGACCTGCAAAGAAGAGCGGAATCACAGCCAGATTTGGACGATAGATTTGAAAAAAAAATAATATGATCATTTGAAAAAAATAATGTGATAATATCAAAAGTTATAAAACTTATATCAGCAACATTGATGGATGACGTCCATTTCGTGTAGAGCTTTAGACAACAATGAACAGCATTGAGAAGCTTCTTTGTTCACATTAAGAAAAAGTTTCTTTTCACAAAAATTTACCCAGAGGACTTTTTGATAATTTACAGAACTTTTTTACTGCAGCAGGAGTGTCGGAACAGGGGGGGCAAGAAGGCATCTCAAACCCCAGGTATATGAGAGGGACACCATGGAGTAGAGGGAGTTCTGGGGGCAAGGCTGGTGCTGGGGTGTTCGGTGCCTTCCTGTGGAGGGGAGGGTATTGAAGAGGAAGGGGGGGGTACTCTGAGAATTGGCTTCACTGCCTCAGCCTGCCTGTCATACAGACAGTGTGACAGACGCTCAATAGGGGATTGCTTAGTGCAGTTTAACCTGGGAGACACCGGAAATTTGGGAAATTTTTCTGGTATCCCTGAAGAGCCGCCAAATCTCCCGCAAGCCCTGACCCTCTATCAATCACAACTGTAATTCCTAGCGTTACTAGGGATGGGTGGGACTTATTGATGTCATCAAGCCCTGCCCATCCTCTGGAACATTAGGGATTACACGAGTGATTGACAGGGGGTGGGGCTTATTTATGCATATTGAGTCATTAAGCCCCGTCCCCATGCAGTAATCTATGGCTTTGCTTCGAGGTTAACCTCATGCTTTCTGAGTCTGTCACTGGCTCAGCAAGCACCTTTTGGTAATCCCCTATTGCTCCGCTGCAGCACCTGTCACCGCTGTCTGTATGATGAGGTCGGCGCTGTGGAGTGGGAGAGAGCATTGTCCTGCAACGCAACCCCCCTCACCGCTGACCACATTGTGTCAGCTCTGTCTGTATGTAAATTTGCATGCAAGATAGTACTCATCCTCAAGGGGCCACCGGACAAGACGTTGGAGAATGGTTCCCAGTATGCCAGTCAGCGTTAGCACACCCTGTTCTATCCAAGTTGGACTGACCCTAGTGTACCCTAGCATCCTCACGGGCGCCTTTCTCCTTGCCAGACAGGTATTTCTCCCTCCATGCACTCGTATTCAGCCAAGATGAACAGTCTCCGTTGCCGGAAGTATACACACACGTGGCTAGCAGGTTTTCTCCTTCAGCTAAGCCTGACGAACATCAGGACATCCTCCTACGCACATTTCGCATTTAGCTTCGACGGGCAACAATCAGTGCATGCTGGAACTCGTAGTTTCACAACCTCACAGGCTGGCCAGGCATAGTCTGGTATAATATATAAGGTAGGTCAGGCTCTCACATTGGTAGCTCTGGACTACTACATATTTTCTAGTGACTGGTGACAGTGACTCCTCTGTCTCTTGTCACCAATACCTGCTGCTGGAGCTGAGGTGAGATCAGAGGGACCCCCTCTCTTTCCAGGCCCGGGAAAATAAATCTCAACAGTCCCCCTCCCAATGGTGGCCCAGTCTTCCCTTTACACCTTGTGAACCTGATGCACGAGTTCCACCCCACCGACAAAAAGCGTTCCATTACGGAAGAGTGCGTATGCCCACTCGCACTATGCACTTGTTTTTTGTTCCATTTTACAAAGGTCTGGATCGGATTCTTTCTTAAGAAACTACAAGGCCCATCATGCATTGCCAGCTACCAGCTATATCTATGCTGTTGAAGCATTCTGGGAGTTGGTGTATTACAGAACCTGGAGTGGTAAAGGTGCCTATGTCTAATATGGGTGTGGGTCCCCGCAAAAAATGGACTTATTTCGATAGGGCTGTTCTCTCCCAACCAGTTTTGAACTGGCTGAGATATCGATTGCTTATGCCTCAATGAGGCATAGCCATTGATCCCCAGAACACGGTGCTGCAAAAGGTAAGCTTAAAAACGAACCCCATCCCTTCCCCTAATTCTAACCCTCACCCTCCCCTTCCATTACCCTAACCCTCCCTTCCACGCAGACTGACCCTTACACCTCCCTTCCCCACAGCCTGACCCTAACCCTCCCTTCCCCACAGCCTGACCCTAACCCTCCCTTCCCCACAGCCTAACCCTAACCCTCCCTTCTCCCTAGCCTGACCCTAATACTCCCTTCTCTATAGCCTATCCCTAAGAATCCCCTTTTCGCAGCCTTACCCTAACCCTCCCCTTCTATAGCCCAAACCCCCACTTCCTAAGAGCCTAACCTACTCCCCCAACACTAAAAGTCCCCAGAGAGGTGACTCACCTCTCCAGAGCTTTCAGCGGCAAGTCTGCGGCTGGTATGCGGCAGGTCGTGTAAAAATGAATGGGTGAGTATGCCGATACAGCTTACTCGGCCATTCACTAACAAATAATCTAAAATAACTGCCTATTTGAAATAGAGACAGTCGAAAAGGAACTTTCGTCTCTCTATATCTAAAAGCAGACCATCACAGTGGGGACTAATATAAACCAAGACCAAGTCAACTACTTACCTTTTCCAATTGGTTTCAAATGCCTTAGTGTAGTGTTGCCCATTGGTGCATGTGATGATCTATAAATAATGTGTCTTTAGTAAACGACAAGTGCTTATGTCGGTCACCCTTGGTGCCTACAAGGCCGTGTTTTGTTGAGCAGTTGTACAAGAGGAATGAATTGTAAACATGACGTGAACTTGACTGTGTGTCAACATAAAACTATCGGACAGAGTCCTTGTTCCATCTTTTTATCCTGTAGCCGGTTCGTTGTGATTAAGCCAGGTGGTTTTGAAAACGCGTTGTGCAATTATTATTTTTTCAACCTTCTGTAGTTTGTATAAAAGTCATCCTAAGCTGCTGTGGAAAGCAATATCGGTGAGATAAGTGAGTTAATATAGCATCAGTAGCTGGAAGGTTATCTCTATCTAGTGGAGCTGTTGCCAATATTTGAAAATCATTTCCAGGGACACGGTTGGTGAGAAGGTGCCTATAAGACGAATTTCATTGTATTAATGTGTTCTCTAACAAAGAGAATTCCAGAGAGTTCCGGCAAAACAAAAATAAATATATAATGTTGGACAGCACGTACCCTGCAATCTCTTTTATTCATTGAACATATATATATATACACATTATTATATTTGCATTTGAAATGCTCTGTCTCAGCAGATAACATACTAAACCCAGATAAGAAGAACATATGCAGAGCATTAAACATTCATTGAGAGAGGTACAGAGGTTTTATACATAATAGGACCATTCGCAATTTAAAGGGACACTTACTTAAAACTTGTACTGTGGCTTGGCCTCCCCTTTATGTCAAGCCCTCCACTGGCTTCCTGTCCGCTTCAGACCTCTCGTTAAACTCCTTACCCTCACCTTTAAGGCCATCTCCTCATCCACTGCTCCCTACCTCTCTTCCCTCATCTCCAGATATACCCTAGCACTCTCTGTTCTGCTAACCAACACTGTCTGACCTCCTTACTGAACACCACATCTCACGCCCGTATCCAGGACTTCTCCCATGATGCACCTCTACACTGGAATAACCTCCCTTCTTCAGTAAGACTTTCCCTCACATTGCAGGTCTTCAAGCACTTGCTCAAAATGCACCTGTTCAGGCTAGCCTACCCTTTCTCCACTTAACTTAACATCCTCACTGCATCCTACATCTATCCCTTCTTTTCTTTCTTTCCCCTTCTCCTCCGCTCACACTAGCAGCCCACTCCTTCCCCCTCCTTATGTCTTCTGTAAGTTCATCCCTTCCACCTCTTGTCCTGCTACCCTTTTCCCCCATCCCCCCCTGGTGGCTCCCTCTCAACTTCTCACTGCCCTCTATGCCCTCCTCCATGATCTGCTCTGCCTGACACCTCGCATTTTGCCTTGCGTTCTTTGCTTGATTCTTTTTATTGTATTTTTTAGATATTTTATATTTATATTGTCTTTTATTATGTACTATGCTGTCCATCCCTACCCTGTATGTCTGTACTGTATTTTGTTGTTGTATTTTGTACGGCGTTGAGGACACCTTGTGGCGCCTTATAAATAAACAATTATAGTAATTAAAAAAAACTATGTCCCACTCATTTATCTTTCTTATTCTACCTTTTTCTTTTCAAGATTATGTGTATGCTGGCCATCGGGGGCACCGTCATATGTTCTTTAAGCTTGGTCACAGGCTTACAATCACTTGAACTTTTTTTTACTTTTCTAAGTTTATATCTTTCACAAGAATAGTCATAATAATGGGGATTATTTAATGCTGTGATTCATTTAATGGCATCCAATTCAGTACTATTATCATTAGTATTAACGGACCAGATTCACACCTACATGTGTGATTCGTAGGAGTGGATATACATGTATCCGCACCTACTTCTCCAGTCTCCGACACCTGCCCCGCCCCCGTTTTTAGGTGCCTAATGCACTTACGAGTGTCATAAGCAAAGTCACTGTGTGTGTTTTACCTCTTAAGGAGGAATATACGCATAGAGAATGCCACCCCCGCCCTCCCTGGCTAATCTAAATCCCTCCCCCTCCCACGTGGAGTCAATCTACATACCTAAGTGGTACGTAGATTGTGTAAATGACCTAATATGCATGCGAAAGGGTGAACACGGTCCATCATCACTAGTAGTTACAACAAGGTTTGGATATGTGCAGATTATGTATGTATCTATCTCAGCAGCACCTGCATGATGTCAGTTTATTAAACATGCTCATACTATGCAGTGACCAGCATTGGAATGTCCACGCCATCTTTAGACATGTACATTTAGACTGAATTCCACAATGTTTATGTAGACTGGGTATAACTATGAATTCCACATATATGTCTGTGTATGATTCTTGGACATGTGCAGTTCGGAAAAAAATAAAACACAAAATATTTCATGTCACCGGATTTCATGTCTATTAAACTCAGTTTTGCTCTTATGACCAATCCACAGGTTTGTATCAGAATATACAAATGGTGTTTTAATGTGGGTGAGCCTGACATTACACAAAATTCTACTTAGTCAGCATCAGTCACATAAAAGCTGTGTGATACCACACGTAGACTCTAATAATTATAATTAATTATGCCAGTATATCAGCTTCAAATCTTTCCTCATCTGTTTGCTAACAATGTAGTTTAGGGTTTTCCCTTGTGTCTACGTAATTTTCCAATAACAGAACCCTGGGGGTAAAATATCATGTTTTTCCCTTTGGAGATATCTCTGATGTCAAGAGATTTAATTTGCATTTCAGCTGTAAAAAAGTGTTTCTAGATTGAAGCACTATCAACTGTTCTGATGAACATATTACCAGCCTCTATAAAATATTAACTGATACTGCTAGTGTTTATTGAAAGTGTTGATGAGTCACAAGATGTGACACAAGGAAACACCATGAAATAAACTAGCTTTGTTCTAAAAATATTGTCCATGTATTATTTCTAATAGTTTCCCCATTCCTCAGGGTGGTACTTCAACTCAACATTCTTCAACACCAAAATAAACCAACAACGAACAAACACGTAGCCACATAGAAATCAGTGTTGCCATTGTTTGAGAAAATCCATAAATATTTTCAGTTATTTACACTGGGCTTTTCTTTGTAATCAAAAGGTCCTCTCCCACAGAGCTCTAAGCTGTTAGAGGCTTAAGACTTAGGACATCACTAAGCAGTCAGTCTATGATTGCTGAGTGCTATTTATAAATATCTTTATTAATAGTGCTCATAAACTGAGCACTGTCTATTATAGACTGTTATGACTGTCATGCAGCCAACCTCTTGTGGCTGTCTACGCATGCAAAGAGCGGTCACTGGACAAAGACAGAAAGAGATGAGCACGGTGCAAGTTCAAACCTCCATTCAGAATCGGCCCCACCTCTTTACATAAGGGCCAGAGTAAGTCTACTTATGTCCCATGCACAGTACATCGGCACTGATTTCTGACACTGTAATGCGTTTGAAGTGTCACATCCTAGCAGAAGGAACTGAAATAGGTTGTGGAAGGTGAGCCCCTGGGCTTAGACATGACCTGGCTCAGGTGCAAATGTTTTTTTTACGTCTGTGTCTGGCTCTGGAACAGGTGCACTTTCTTGGGCGCTTGCTTACTGTTCAGTGCCTGGACCCTTTACCCCTTTCTTCCCTCCACATGCACCCCAGAACGCAAGCTACTGCAGCTTGAGATGCACTCTGTTCTGCATCAGCTATGACTGCGTTCTGTTCAGTTCTGAGCGTGCGCAGTACAGAATCACACAGAGAAACGTCACGTCAGCTGCACACACTCACCTCTGGATCAGGGCCATTGACCTTTGTCTAGAACTTAGTCGCATATTACATGGTTGCTGTAATCTTCCAACTTAATCAATATTTGTACATTTAAATTTCCAGCCCTTCAAAATTGTAAGGCTGTCCATCCCTGTATGTCTGTACTGTATATTATTATGTACTATGCTGTCCATCCCTGTCCTGTATGTTTGTACTGTATATTATTATGTACTATGCCGTCTATCCCTGTCCTGTATGTTTGTACTGTATTTTGATTTATTTTATTTTGTTGCAGACACCTTGTGGCTCCTTATAAATAAACTATAATAATAATAATAATAATAATAATAATAATAATAGATAGTAACTAGGGGTGTAATTGCAGGGTTGCAAGGGTCCGCTTCCCCCTGCACTGCCAGACCAGAGCTGCTCACAATGGATCTAGAAGTAAGTAAGACCTGGGACTTACGTAAGAAATTTGCCCCCTGTCTAGCAACATCGGTGCATGCGTGTGACAGATGTTCCGCTAGCATACCTTCAGACGTATGTATATAAGTTAGGTATGTCTGTGGGTAAGGTACAGGCTGGGATAGGCATTTAAATGAGGTATCGGGGATGGGGACGCAGAACGAGTCGTACATTTTAAGGTAGGTTTCTGGACATGTCATTGCGTATACTCTCCTCTACGATGCGTAATTTCAGACCTCCGCGCGCACATAAAGGGCCAGATTTACTAAGCTGCGGGAAAGGAAAATGGCCCATAGCAACCAATCAGATTCTAGCTGACATTCTCTAGAATGTAATAGGATTCTGATCTCCACATTTCCTATCCCACAGCTTAGGCCAAAGTGTGCTTAAAGTATGTCTGCATTGTGGAAGGGGGAGGCAGCGCCACTATCTGGGGGGCGACAGCTGGGACAATCATCCCGGGCCCGGAGAAAATAGAGCCCACTGATGCAGGATCCTCCCTCCGATACCTGCTGAGAGTTGCATAGTAGTGGCCCAATGCGCAGATGCACCGCACCAAACCCTCCAACATGACCCATTCCATTAGGTACAAAACGCTCTACTCCTGAGCTTCCAACTGTCAGTTACTATGGTAATTACCTTTGTTGAAGAGAACTATGCTTTTCAAACATCAGTTAATTCCTTAAAACCAGGTGAGTGACAGTTGGAAGCTCAGGAGTGGAGCATTGTGTAGCTAGTGGAAAGGGTCATGTTGGAGGGTATGCGGCACTCCGCCTCCATCTGATGTCAGGGTTGTCTTTCTTGTCTTTCTTCTGTTTCTTCAGTCTTCCGGCTCCTCTCTGTGCGGCTCCTCACTGAACACGTTGGATGTGATGACGTCGTGCCTGACATACAGTGAGAAGGGAGCAGGGGGGAGTGAGGAGAGCGGAGGACGCTGGGTCCTGGCGCCGCCATATTAGGTAAGTATATCTTACTTTTTATTTATACACCGGTGCCGGTGTGACCAGAGAGGGATGGTAGGCGGAGGGGAGCATCTTTCTGGCTTGCCGTTGCCCTTCCACACTTACCCCGCTTACTGGGTTCCGCCGGCCCTGCCTAGTGCTTCCCTAATTTCCTAATGCGTATTTTTATTCTGAAGAAGGAAAATCCTTCCTCCGCCCTCCCAGACAGTAAGCAACTCAAAGCTATATCCCTGCATGCAAAGAATACAATTACCTTGACTCCCCCTGCAATCACCATGGTTTAGCCCAGGAGTAACTCCTTTCAAGCACTTACTTAAGTCTGGATCCAGCCCATAGTCAATAATGTACCTAAGTGATATGTAGATTGAGCAGTTAACCTACTGCACATGAGTAGTAGGTAATTCTTAAATCTCTGCACCAAAGCAGCCGGAGATCCTTAGGCGTGAACACGGTCCAATATTCCGTAAAGGTTTTTAATTTTCTTGCAAATTCTTGAAATCCATTGTGTTGCGCTGGAAATAGAGCATATAAAAACACATTCATCTCAGACAGGTTGTTAAGCACTGTACTGCATGGTACGGCAAGCACAGACGGCACGTGACACCGGGTGTAACAAGCCACATCATGAGACTCTCTTTATTCATGTCATTTACATTATGGGTCATCTGTTTGGGAAATTTTAGCAGGCTCCGTGAGAATGATTGTGTTGCTCTCAATTAGACAGGGAGTGCTGCTCTACTTTTCCAGGTCGGCCCTGCCCAATTAACATGTCTGCCAAATTACTGCGACTAACTAATTCATAAAAGAGAAAGGAAAAATGGTTTGGAACGAATTATTATTGAACATTACGGTGACCTTGGGCCTGATCCACACTAAAGGTCGTTTTATGTACACAAGTGTGCCTATGTTACACACTAGGGCCTAGATCCAGAACAACGCTTGTGAGCGAATTTACGCGTGGCGGAGACGTAAAATCGCCTTTTGGTAAGTACTGCGCATGCGCACCATAGAAAATACGCTCAGAAGCGTAGCGTAATTGTGAACGTATGGGCCATTCACGTATGTGTCACGTAAATCCTTACGTGTGGGCGTGCCAATTTTACGTTAGTACAAAATACGTCTGAATTACGTTAAGTAGGCGGGGGTTTGTATATAAAGTGTACAGTATTGGCGTGCTTAGCTGCGTAAATACGTGTTGCCCATACGTACATGTGCGGATCACTGCGGTTACGTTGGCAAAAGTTAAGTTAGGGTTTGGAAAGCGTATCTTGACAAAATACGTACATTCAAGGGGTGTACCTAGGGGAGTGTATAGAAGATGCAATCGCGAAAATACGCTACGCGAGTAAACGTACGGCAAACGTAGTTCTGGATCTACCCCAATGCCTTCCCCTGGCTCTCCCTTCTCACGCACCCAAATTAGGGCCTGATCCAGAGCTACGCTGGCCCGCTGTCTGTAAGTACGGCCAGCGTAGCTCTGGTGCACTCCCCCTGACATACCCCCGGTGTGAAGGCTATCCTAACTTCAGCCGGCGTAACCAAGTGTAATTACGCTCACACAGGAGCATAACCTCCAAAAACCTGCCCTCACTACCTCTGGTATCGCCTTGTCGTAGGTAAGTGCCTAACGTTGAAATGCCTCCCTCCATCCACAAAGACAATTTCCAGCCTGCGCAGCGATGTCTCGCTTTATCGTAGAGCAACATAAAGGTTTCGTACGATCAAAATGACGATGAGTAACATCTGCCGCATGCGCAGTGTGTTTCCACAGCCAGATTTGCGCATGCCGTGTTGCTGTCGTTATTAAGTCGGGATCAGGCCCCTTATCTGGAGATACGGGTCCGGATTCGCAGTGACGTAGTTTTCGTCTTACGTACGTTGTTTTAAGAATTGATCTGCTACGCGTGCGTACTAGCTTATTCACGCTATCTACGTAACCTTTCTGTACATAGATTGCGGATGTGCAGCCTTTAGACCGAGCTTACGCAATCTACATGCAGAAATGGTACATAGAGGGTGTAAATAAGTTACTAGGCATGCGTAGCAGCTCAATTCCTAAAACAACGCACGTAAGACGAGAACTACGTAACTGTGAACGCACACCACGGAGAGGCCTTTACAAAGGTAAAAGAAATAAAAATCCTGTATTGCATTTACCCTTTATATGCAACATTTTTACATTTCTCCATCATCAGGACCCTACCTTCACAGGCCTCATTTAGCCACGCCCTTACTGTGCAATTTAAATATTCTGCCCCTCCCACCATGCGGACATAATAATTTATGCATGCCATGCCACTGACCCCTCCCCCCCAATCCGACTGACTTCCTGTTCCAGATCCATGCTGGACGTCTGTAGCGTGCACATGTTCATGTGAAGATTGTGGCCTTGTCCTGCACACAGCCTGCGGAAAGTGTCCCCAACTACTAAATCTAGATCCGGCCCCTAATCTCAAGGGGGCTCCTTTTTTATGTTGCGGAGTCTCCATAATCCCGTTGCAGGTTTTTGAGTTGAGACGCGTCACGTCTTTTCCCCAAGCATAAAAAGATTGCAAGCTGCGTGTATTTTGAGATGGCTGCAACACACACACACACACATGCAGGACATTAATAAATAACTTCCTTATGCATAGGATCTGAGTTATACGTGTAGAAGGTTAGGGTTAGACTGTGGAGAGGGGAGGGTTAAGGTTAGGCCGCAGGACGAGGATGGTTAGGGGTAAGGGTTAGGATGCAAAAAGGAGAGGTTTAATGCCAGGCTGCGTGGAGGGAGAGGGTTAAGATTAGGTTGCGAGCAGTATATGGATAGGGTTAGGCTGCAGGATGAGGATGTTTGGGGTCAGGGGAGGGTAATGGTTAGGCTGCGGAGAGGTGAGGGCTAAGCTTAGGTTGCGGTAAGTAGATGAATAAGGTTAAATTTAAAAAAACTTACCTGTCGCCGGTGGACTCTTCTGAGACACTGCCGTCGCAGGAACAATGGGGTAAATCTAGACCTACGGGCTAGTTACGTTAGAACGCGTAGCGTTATTACGCTAGCGTAACTACTATGCACTCCCCTAGGCGCTCCCCTCGCTCATATGTCTATCTCATATCTATCTATCTATCTATCTGTCTGTTTGTCCGTCTGTCTGTCTGTCTGTCTGTCTGTCTATCTATCTATCTACATGACACAAATGCATAAGTAATGACAAACACTTTGATAAAGCATGGGCATGTTTTTTTTTTAGTAATTATTATTATAACAGAACAATTTACTATTT
>WWET01001633.1:16607-42727 GCA_011038615.1 Limnodynastes dumerilii
CGCAGGACATGAGAAACACTGCACATGTGCAGGACATGAGAAACACTGCACATGTGCAGGACATGAGAAACACTGCACATGTGCAGGACATGAGAAACACTGCACATGTGCAGGACATGAGAAACACTGCACATGTGCAGGACATGAGAAACACTGCACATGTGCAGGACATGAGAAACATTAGAAAAATGTCCGACATGAGAAACACTGCACATGCGCAGGACATGAGAAACACTGCACATGCGCAGGACATGAGAAACACTGCACATGCGCAGGACATGAGAAACACTGCACATGCGCAGGACATGAGAAACACTGCACATGCGCAGGACATGAGAAACACTGCACATGCGCAGGACATGAGAAACACTGCACATGCGCAGGACATGAGAAACACTGCACATGCGCAGGACATGAGAAACACTGCACATGCGCAGGACATGAGAAACACTGCACATGCGCAGGACATGAGAAACACTGCACATGCGCAGGACATGAGAAACACTGCACATGCGCAGGACATGAGAAACACTGCACATGCGCAGGACATGAGAAACACTGCACATGCGCAGGACATGAGAAACACTGCACATGCGCAGGACATGAGAAACACTGCACATGCGCAGGACATGAGAAACACTGCACATGCGCAGGACATGAGAAACACTGCACATGCGCAGGACATGAGAAACACTGCACATGCGCAGGACATGAGAAACACTGCACATGCGCAGGACATGAGAAACACTGCACATGCGCAGGACATGAGAAACACTGCACATGCGCAGTGCTTCTGTTTTGGCACTTTGAAATGTTTCCAACTCCTGACATGAGAAACACTGTGCATGTGCAGTGTATTCATGCCGGGACCGGACAGCTGCAGCCCAACGGGACGCCCGGACAGGTGAGTAATGTTTATTCCTATTTTCTAGGGGATTTATTCATTTATTTTTTAACTTCTATAAAACATTTTATTTTTATTTTTTTTAACTGGGGCTCGATTGGGATGTATTCCGTTGGTCTCCCCATACATGCCCTCCTTTTCCTCCCCCTAATAACAGCTATTAGGGGGAGGAAAAGAGGGGTATATGGGGACATCGCCAGAATAATTGTCACTAACGCTGAGCTGGCGTTAGTCTGACGCCGGGAGCGGAGTGTAAAACTCCGCTCCGACGTTCTGTAAATATGTGACACTTCATTTTAATGCGATAGGGCCAGTTTTGAAGTGAAAATTGGCCCTATCGCACTAAAATGATCTTTGTAAATAGACCCCTTAGTCATTTTCCTGTTTATCACTAATGACATGCTTGTCATTGAAATCATGACTTTTCTAGTGGAATGTTGTAACTGGAACCTAGTTTAATGTCCCGTGTAACAATTTCTTGCTGGTTCAGGAAAGTTTGCTGTTTACATTACATGATTTTACATGTTTAACCAACAAAAAACCATTTCAAATTGTGATTATACCAACAAAGTCACAGGTCAGAGTACTAATAGATTGTAATAAAAAAATATATTTATATATATATAAACACTGCCAAGAATTCCGAGCTCTATGCGGTATAGTGAGGGAGTGGTACTGTACTAACCTGTTTTATCGTCTATATAATCCAATTTAATTATGGAACATAAATATAATAACTTTTAGGCATTTAAATGCAAGTGATGTGCCCAATATTTATTTCACAATATGTTTGTCATTTAGATTTATTTTTGATAATAATAATTAATATATCTACTTACCTCTATGCTGCTACATTAAAATATTAACCTCATTTAAGCAGACCTGGGCAATGTATTAAATATTATGATAATATAATGCTGAAAGCACATTGACCAGACTGTGTATATCTCCATTCAGCACCTGCTTCTATTGTTTCCTTGTCTCTTGTCTTTTATGTTTACCTGTTCTCTGTGTGTTTGCTTTATTTGCGTTATAGTATATGCCTTTGCAAATATACAAATATATACATAGTGTAAATATACATCGTGTATGGAGTAAATCCATATTAAAAAATTGATGTTAGCTGTGCGCCTTGGCTAAAACATGTTGCACTGAAGGTAGTGGTGCAGCCAGGGGGTTTCTAGTAGCCCAAAAACACCCCGACAATGATTAAGAAACTTTTATTTTAAAGAGCAAAAAAAAGGGAAAAATCTGATAAAGGGGCGTGGCTTCACAAGGTGGTTTAATTTAAAAAGGGCGTGGCTTTGTGGCTTCAACTTCCATAATTATGGCCAAAGAAGCAGCACACTAATATAAGTAGTAAAAAATACAAACAGTTTTATGAATTACAAGTTCACACTGATGGAGAGGAAAGTATAATATCCACAAAAAGGTACCCCAGTAATGATAGTAACATGCGGCCAAACTCCGGAAGAAGTATAATTAATGGCAGAAAGATAAGTAAATTTACATCTCAATAGAAATCAATGAGGGATGTCCAAGTTCATAGTCCACAGGTAGAATACACAGGGAGTAGCAGTTTAAATGACATAATGTTCAGAATATAGTCCACTGATAATATATGTTCATAAATCCATTACCAACAGATATATAAATGCAGGCTTTTCATGCTGCTATAATAATCTATAAAGTCCGCAAAACTCGTAGTACTGCCATAGAGGAATGTATAGAAACTGCTATTAATGAGTACAATCCAGAGTCGAGATAGATATATATTTGTGCAAAAAACTGTCCCTCCAAAAAAATTCTTAACTTGTCCCGGTTCTATATCATCAACAGTGCAAAGAGTCCAAAAGAAAAGCACTCCGGGGGTCTGAAATATCAGTCAATTCAGTCTGAGATTGGCACATACTATTATATAAGGGGATATATTATGGGTCTGAGATTGGCACATACTATTATATAAGGGGATATATTATGGGTCTGAGATTGGCACATACTATTATATAAGGGGATATATTATGGGTCTGAGATTGGCACATACTATTATATAAGGGGATATATTATGGGTCTGAGATTGGCACATACTATTATATAAGGGGATATATTATGGGTCTGAGATTGGCACATACTATTATATAAGGGGATATATTATGGGTCTGAGATTGGCACATACTATTATATAAGGGGATATATTATGGGTCTGAGATTGGCACATACTATTATATAAGGGGATATATTATGGGTCTGAGATTGGCACATACTATTATATAAGGGGATATATTATGGGTCTGAGATTGGCACATACTATTATATAAGGGGATATATTATGGGTCTGAGATTGGCACATACTATTATATAAGGGGATATATTATGGGTCTGAGATTGGCACATACTATTATATAAGGGGATATATTATGGGTCTGAGATTGGCACATACTATTATATAAGGGGATATATTATGGGTCTGAGATTGGCACATACTATTATATAAGGGGATATATTATGGGTCTGAGATTGGCACATACTATTATATAAGGGGATATATTATGGGTCTGAGATTGGCACATACTATTATATAAGGGGATATATTATGGGTCTGAGATTGGCACATACTATTATATAAGGGGATATATTATGGGTCTGAGATTGGCACATACTATTATATAAGGGGATATATTATGGGTCTGAGATTGGCACATACTATTATATAAGGGGATATATTATGGGTCTGAGATTGGCACATACTATTATATAAGGGGATATATTATGGGTCTGAGATTGGCACATACTATTATATAAGGGGATATATTATGGGTCTGAGATTGGCACATACTATTATATAAGGGGATATATTATGGGTCTGAGATTGGCACATACTATTATATAAGGGGATATATTATGGGTCTGAGATTGGCACATACTATTATATAAGGGGATATATTATGGGTCTGAGATTGGCACATACTATTATATAAGGGGATGGGATATATTTCATGGATTAGCACATACTATAATATAAATGGGATATATTATAGGTCTGGGATTGGCACATACTATAATATAAATGGGATATATTATGGGTCTGGGATTGGCACATACTATACTATAAGGGGATATATTATGGGTCTGGGATTGGCACATACTATAATATAAATGGGATATATTATGGGTCTGGGATTGGCACATACTATAATATAATGGGATATAATTATGGGTCTGGGATTGGCACATACTATAATATAAGAGGATATATTATAAATCTGGGATTGGCACATACTATAATATAAGGGGATATATTTTGGATCTGGGATTGGCACATACTATAATATAATGGGATATATTAGGGGTCTGGGATTGGCACATACTCTAATATAATGGGATAAATTATGGGTCTGGGAACTGCACATACTATAAAATAATGAGATATATTTTTGGTCTGGGTATTGCACATACTATATATTGTATATAGTGTGCCATTCCCAAAGCCTAACCCTAACCCTAACCTCATATATTATAGTATGGGCCATAACTAGAAGCATAATGTATCACCATATGTTTTTTATGTAGTGTGCCTTGTCCAGACCCCTAATATACCCCACATGTTTTACACACATTGGAAACCCCCCTTTTAAAATCTTGCATTTGCCATTGGAAGGGGAAATGAACATAAAACATGCAGTCATAAAACATGCAATTTTAAAATGCTATGAAAAGCTACCTGATATTTGCATGCTTGGACTGTAATGTAGAGGCTTTCTACCACAGCAATGCTGCTGCCTGTCATGTCATACCACACAGATCCTCCAATATGACCCATTCCTCTAGGAACAAAATACTCCACTCCTGAGCTTCCATCTATCACACTCACCTGTTTTAATGAATTAACTGATATTTAAAAAAACATTTTTCTATTCAACACCGGTGGTTACCATAGTAACTGATGGACGCTCAGGAAAGGAGTATTTTGTACCTAGTGGAATGCTAAACGGTCTGATCACATTAGAGTGTGCCTGGGCACACCAGGCACACCCCGTGCGCACGCCTATGTCCTCCAACATGACCCATTCCTCTAGGAACATAATACTCCACTCCTGAGCTTCCATCTGTCACACTCACCTGTTTTAATGAATTAACTGATGTTTAAAAAAACATTTTTCCATTCAACACAGGTGGTTACCATAGTAACTGATGGACGCTCAGGAAAGGAGTATTTTGTACCTAGTGGAATGCTAAACGGTCTGTTCACAGATACATTGTATGACGTTTCCTACCAACTCATTTATTTCTCTAAGAAAAAGAAAGTGTTTTAAATGTATGACTTAGACACAGGCCTGAATCTTCTGTGAATTTGCTCAGTTTTTGCATATTTATATAAAATCTTAAGTTTAAATATAAGAAAAGTTTCCCCCCCCCTGTCTTATAGAAAAATAACCTGCATGAAGCTCTGTCCAGCGATGACTCCGATTATGAGATCATTGAAGACTCGGAGGCAAATAAACAGAGAGAGTTTAGTGAGAAGCCCAAACAGGAGGTGGATGAGCCTGCGTTGACTGGCAGTAGTCAGATTTTGGGAACAGACCATGTCAGACAGGTAAATGTCTTTTTAAATGATATATTCTTTTCAAGTGTAGATGTATTAAATATCTCTGACTTAGACCGCTTTTAGTTCATCACCACAATAAATTGGATTTTCCAACCCGTTTCAACTGGTTATTGCTGTGGAAATAAAAGCGTTGTAGGACCTTTAAAACACTGCGGGGTAGACCCAGGAAATTCCGGGTCCCGGGTCTACCCTGACAGTGTGAAAGGCTGTGCGCGGCTCTGGAAGAGAGATTTGTTTACTATTGCTATTCCCTCCAATCAGATATGTTAGGTGAGACCTGGGTTGAAAATCTAGGACGGCATCTTTCACACTACCACCTTACTGGTGCTGAACATGGGAAATACCCTTCTCTTCCCATGTCCGAGTCTCGGGTCATTAGACCTTTCACATCATCACCAAATCCGGGTTGTTGGAGCCTTGACTCGGGTCAAAGGCCAACAACCCAGGTATATAGTGGTGAAGTGAAAGGAGTATTAAGCTGACTACACACTATACAATGATCTGGTCAATCAGCTGATTGGTCTGATTACTGTGTAGTGTAGAGAGCATGGACCGATTTGTCAGAATACAGATGATCTGACAGTCAGTGAGCTGATCCTATTATCCGGTGGGTGTGTGAGAGATAGTCCTGCTGATTGGGCATTGTGTGGTCACTATGTAATGTCACCAGTCATAGCCGCAATACATTGTTCCATGGCAATTTTGCATAGTGTTTAGTCAACTTTACACTCAAGGAACAGTGACATAAAAATATCTAAAGGTGACTTTTGTCATTACATTTACAGTTTCTGCAAATTTCATATAGATAGCATACCACTGATATCAGAAAGTGCTAAGCGGGATGCGTTCTGTGCAATAAAATTATATTTTTAGAAATACAGGCCGCCAAAGGCTCATTTTCCGCTGTCTGTATTTTGAAAATATACCTAATCAGAATGTTTTTTTTTGGCATTCTTACCCATTCACTGCCATTCCAAAACCTGCAAGGAAGGGAGTCTTAGGGTCAGGCTGCGAGGAAGGGAGTCTTAGGGTCAGGCTGCAAGGAAGGGAGTCTTAGGGTCAGGTTGCAAGGAAGGCAGTTTTAGGGTCAGGCTGCAAGGAAGGGAGTCTTAGGGTCAGGTTGCAAGGAAGGGAGTCTTAGGGTCAGGTTGCAAGGAAGGGAGTCATAGGGTCAGGCTGTGGGGAGAAGAGGGTTAGTGTTAGGATAGTTAATGGATAGGGTTAGGGTGAGGATTAGGATATATACTCACCTCTCGTCCCTGCAGATTCTTCCTAGAGCTGATCAAAAATGGCTGGTTGAAAACCTTCCTTTTTGAAAAGGGCCGTTCAGACCTCCGACCCACACCCATATGGGAAATTGCTAAGAATACCCTATAATGCCCCATACAGATTGAACTTCTCTTGCAATATTATAATTCCCAGAAGATATGGCACTAATGAGTAGGACACCGGCTGTATTGCAGCAGTATGTTTATATGTATATATGTTTATGTATATATTTTTCCTATTTGGTATGTGTAGTTCAGTGCCTTGACTTTTGTTGTTATATTTCAATGTTCCAGATTGCTCAACAGTTGCCACCTAAAGTCATTGGTCACAGCTGGAGACTACAATATAGCACAGACAAGCATGGCTTCAGCCTGAGGACAATGTACCGTACCATGCGTGCAGTCAGCTCCCCATCATTGTTAGTCATGAAGGATGATGAAGGAAAGGTAATATGAATAATGAAGAATATTACACAATAGTGAGAGACAGGGCCGTCTTTTCCACTGGGCTGTTTGGGCTAGTGCCCAAGGCCCCCACACATCAAGGGGCCTTTCAGCAAAGCCCACTCAAAACTGCCCAGTGGAAAAAATGGCCCTGAACTGCAGGGCCATCTTAACAGAATTGTAGGCCCTGGGCAAAGCAATGCACAGGGGCCCCTACCCACCCATTCACAGGAATTAAAATGTTCCCCAGTATTCCCAAATCATGTCACTCCAGCCCCCCATGATGTCTCTCTAGCTTACAGTATCGCTGTGTCTCCAGCCTCCCAGTATTCCTAAATCATGTCACTCCAGCCCCCATCATCTGTCCAGCTCCCAGTATCCCTATAATGTGTTTTCAGCCCCCCAGTATTCCCAAATCATGTCACTCCAGCCCCACATCACGTGTTTCCAGCCCCCCAGTTCATCATCATGTCTCTCCAGCCTCCCAACATGTGTCTCCAGCCCCCCAGTATTCCCAAATCATATCACTCCAGCCCCCCATCACATGTCTTCAGTGCCCCAGTTCACCATCATGTCTCTCTAGCCCACCCATGTGTCTCCAGTGCCCCAGATCCCAATTATGTCTATCCAGCCTCCCAGTATTGTACAACATATCTCTCCAGCTCCCAAGTTCCCTATCATGTCTTTCCAGCCCCCCAGTATGCCACAGCATGTCCTTTCAGCTCCCCATCATGTCTCACCAGCCCCCCAGTTCCCTATCATGTCTTTCCAGCCCCCCAGTATTCCACAGGATGTCCCTCCAGTTCCCCATCATGTCTCTTCAGCCGCCCAGTTCCCCATCATGTCTCACCAGCCTCTTACAGTATTACCCATTTGTAACCACTCCAGCCTGTTAGTATTTATTCATTTCACTTACCTTAGAAATCTTCCCTCCACGACGTGCTGCTGCTCCTTCTCCTCCTTCCTAGTGACGCTGGTGTCACAAGTAAGGAGCTCCTATGCGTGCAAGAAGGTCCTGCTATCAGCTGCCAGGCAGAACACAGAGCAGCTGGATTCTCTTATTTACTGTTCTTTGTGTTGGAGCACCACGGGATGCAGAGGCCATGCTGGTGCATGTGGTTCCCCACATGGGCATGCTGGCAATTGGAGTACTACAACAATCAGCATGCCAAAGCGTTTAATGGCAGCCTTTACTTATTGAGACCTGTAGTGCACCAATATAATGTGTATTTTGAGTTTTTTTACAGTTAGAATTTTTTTCACATTATCATTGTAATTTGCAATTGAATAGTTTAATAACTTTGGCATGATGTTCGGTGCTAATTTGATAGAATGGCATGATGTCAACATCGTGCAATAACTATAACTATAACTATATGCAAATGCACTAACATCTCACATAAAGCCTACATCACAAGGATTAGAATCCCCCCCATTGAGGTTACACACCAGCAAATTATTGTTATCATTCAGACTGGTGGAAGTTTATTATCGAGTACTGTGCGTGCTGTATGCACAGAGAAATACGTTTCTTCCACCTAAGAATATATATAACTGATATATGTTATAATTTATTGCAGGTGTTTGGAGGTTTCTGTTCCAATGAATTCAAGATTAGTCCCAATTTCTATGGCACAGGAGAGACTTTCCTCTTCACTTTCTCACCACAACTAAAGGTAAACCCCCCCAACTTATAACGCGGTTGCTTGCTTAATATCTTATACTATATATCGATATGATATTTCTAACATAGAGAATGGCTTGAACCATCAATATCAGCAGTCATGTAAGGATGTCATGGGAAGTTTTCATTGGAAGAAATTAGAGTTTTGAGTTACCAGTCATTTTCCATTGTATTAAAGATTTTCTTTATTTTTAGCAGTATTGGAATAATGAGAGGTCTCTATAGATGTCTGAAACACTTGTAGATATGCAGAAACCCTGCTCTTGTTATGGAATGTTAGTGTTTGGATTTTTGGGGAAATTGATTGTGTTTTACTGTTATTAGCATTGTCCATGTATATGAAACACTTGACACAATTTGTTTTTGGCTTTTATTATTATTATCACTCTTATTATTATTATTATTATTGGGTCGAAACCAGACCTCTGTGTATTTTCTGTACACAAGGAGGTCTGGCAGTTCCTCCTCTCTTTCATGTGGACGTTAAGCCATAAGGCAGCCTTAAATGTCCTGTGCGGATGAGCGTCCCTACAACCACTGATCCGCACAGAGCTCTTAAACCTTGTCCATACTGTACAATTTCATACCCTCCAACATGACCCATTCCATTAGATACAAAATACTCTGCTCCTCAGTTTCCAACTGTCAGTTACTATGGTAACCACCTTTGTTGAAGAGACAAATAGTTTTTTAAATATCAGTTAATTCATTGAAACCAGTTGAGTTACAGTTGGAAGCTCATGTGCAAAGTATATTGTAACGAATGGAATGGGTCATGTTGGAGGGTCTGCAATTTACATGCCCCCCCCCCTAATTTAAAGAGTTTAGGTGGACAAAGTGGTTGGGCAACTATATCAAACAGATCACCAGGCATACGGAATTAAGTTCTGTGTGACTGGAGATCTATATCGTAACATCTGGCGCCTGCACTGCCAAAAAAAAACACGACTACTGCAAGCATTTAACAGAAGACAGAGGTTGGACAGTTACCGGTAATTATTATCATTATTATTATTATTATTAGGAGGGCCACTAATAGATTCTTATTAGAAATTTATCACACAATTAGTTTGGCCTAACGAAAGCAGACAGATCAGGAACAAAGAAAGAAATATGGTACATTATTTTCTATTGCTCTTTTGAAGGGTCAATTGGTTTATTATTTTTGTCCTTGATTATTAGGGCCCCAACAAGGGTCTTCAACACTGTGCAAAGTGTGCACTGTATAAACAATATATACATGAAAGCCCAACATCTAGATAAATACTGTAAAACTAGGAGATAAGTGACTTGAAATGGTGACATAGGCAGGGAAAGAAGGAGGACATACAATATTAGAAGCCTGCTTGAGAGAATCTACAATCTAAAGGGTAGTGGCAGACAAGCATACACACAGAAGTGGAGACCGCATTTATACAAAAGTTTATGTTTAGGAGCTTTGGACATTAAAGCACCAAAAATTTAAAGTGATAAAAAATTCAAGACAAAACTTCACCATTAATCCACCCAAACTAATTCCAGATTCACTTATGAACACACATATTACAGCCCCATCCTGATAGGTCACATTCATTTTGAAGTCTGACGATCCTGACCGTCCTGCCAAAAACTGATCTCTTGGGAGGTGTTGGATCATGTACAGAATATATAATATGCGTGTGAATGTTGTATCACTTGTTTGTCATTTTCTTTGGGGAGTAACTTGTAATTAAATCTCTCCTCCCAAACGATAAGCAGTCTGCATAAACATGCTATGAAAATGTTTATCATCTAGCTCATTCTTTGCAGGTCTTTCGCTGGACGGGGGACAATACCTTCTTTGTTAGAGGGGACACGCAATCATTGACATTTGGCGGTGGCAAATGGTATTTACACTGCAAATGCTTGTTTACAACTGTATTATTGTTACAAATTGGCATTTGAACATGTACTTAATCTGTTCTACTGACTTATGTCGTTTTGTTTATAGTGGCAACTTTGGACTTTGGTTGGATGGAGATTTATACAATGGAAGAAGTCAACCGTGTGAGACCTTTAACAATACGATGCTGTCCAGTAAAGAACAATTCCACATTCACGTTCTTGAAGTGTGGGCGTTCACCTGAGCTGCTTCTTCTGTTTTCATTCCCCATCTCCAGAGAAGACGTTTAAACCTCTTTGTCCATTCTAAGGAGTTGTTGAATAATGAGAAGAATATTTGTGTACTTGCTGGCAATGAAAAATGGTGCAGGTGACTCTGCTGCTTGGGCTCAAGAAAATGCCTTCAGCCATTTTTGTGAATATCCCTTTTAAAAAGACTATTGAGGAACACACATGCGTTCATTTTTTTAAATGTATATTTTACCATTGGATCCATCTAAGTGGAGTATATAATAAGTTATGTGACGTGTTTTAGGAAGCAGCAGGAAACCAGCAAAGAAAATGGGAGGAGTATGGCGCTATCAGTGAATGTGTGTATACAAGAATAGCACCGGTTAATAAAATAAAATTTACTACCTGATCTCTCTTTTCAGGGAAAAATCTAGAAATATGATTTATTAAAATTTCCTGCCACAATTTTACTAAACCATTTCCAACATAAGCCAGAGCCGTATCTTGCTCCTACCAGGTCTGGGTAAAACTGATACTTATGTGTTAGCTCTTCTGTACTCTAGTATACTGAGTGTGGGTCCCCGTTGCCAACGGCCCTATTACGATAGGGCCGTTCTGTCCCAGCCAGTTCCGAGCTGGCTAGGCAAATGATTGCTTAAGCCTCGAAGGCATAACAATCGATCCCTGAACACAGTGCTCTGAAAGGTAAGTAACTATTCTATCACCAAACCCACTACCTAACCCTAACCCCGGAGAGGGCTACTTACCTCTATGGTGGTCCGGCTGCGGCACTTCCAAAAATGAATGGGTGAGTGTGCCGATTGCATACAAACCCATTCATTAAAGGAAAATCTAAAACGGCTGTCATTCGAAATAGAGACAGCCGAAAAGCAACTTTTGGCTGTTCCTACTTCGTAATAACTTGCATCGAGTATACTGAATGCCCTAAATCAGCGGGTCTCACCATTTTTTTGGAGAGTACCAGTTATCCACTATGGAATATTGTCAAGTGCCACTATAAATATTATGAAGAGACATAACCACGACCCATATTTATATTTTCAGGGGTTTTGCTATTGTTTATTACTTAGTTTTGCAGTTAATTTTATGGGGAATTTTTCAACATATGCCATCAATTATTTTATTAATTATGTCCCCTGCCATTTAGTATCATAGGGCCTGATCCAGAGCTACGATGTTACACTGAGCGCTGTAGCGCTCAGCGTAACATCGCTGCTCTCAGATCGGCTGCAAAGCCGGTCTTACGCTTACGCACGCCGTCCGAGCGACGGCGGGCTTTACTCAGGATCAGCCCCCTTGTTCCTTACAACCTTGCTCAGTTGCCCTGAGTACCACCTGACAGTGGTCCAAGTACCACCAGTGGTTGAGAACCCATGCCCTAAATGAAAAACGTGGCGGTAAAGAGTAGAGACATGTAAAGAGTGATGACATTAGAGTCTATAAAGTGCCTGGTATCCACTCGGGGAATACGCCCAGGTATGTGTAGTGGTCAAAATAGTCACATAAATAAATAGTATTAGGATTGAGGCCCCCAAAACAGTAAATTGGGCTCTTGTGTAGGCCAATATTAAGGCAATATTCAGAGTGAACAGACTGATTGATAAACACAGTAATATGATAGGAAATGCAGCAAAATAATTTCCTACATATACAGGCTTGTGTCTAACATTGTCAGCCCTGGCTGATGCTCAGTGGTTGGTTCTTGCACCAGCTAAACTAATAGAAGCTAATAAGTATCAGTGCTCGAAGTGGAAATTTAAAAGTAGGGGTATGGAAAGTTCAGCACCAGATATGTCTTGAGTTTGGCAAAGTAAACCGGTCAACAATGAGAGATTACATTGTGTACATGTCATGTGGGTCATGATTTCTACACTGAACTCTTCATATTTAATTAAATGATCTGGTTACAGCAATGATCCAACCAGCCTTATCATTCCTTCCTTGTTTGTGGCCAGCCAGTCTTTTTGCCCCCTCTGTCCAGCCAGTCTTATAGCCCCCTCTTTATGAGTGTCCAGTCACCCTTATTGTCCCTCCTTTTGTGTCTAGCCAGCCTTATTGCCCCCTCTTTATTTGTGTCCACCCAGCCTAATTGCCCCTACTCCTGTGTCAAGTCAGCCATATTGCCCCCCTCTTTATTTGTGTCCAGTCAGCCTTATTGTCCCCTCCTTCTGTTTGTCCATCCCACCTTATTGCCCCTCCTTTTGTGTGTCCAACCAGCCTTATTGCACCTTCCTTCTTTGTGGCCAGTCCGTCTTATTCCCCCCCTTCGTCCACGNTTATTGTCCCCTCCAGTTATTGCCCCCTCTCTATATTCAGCCAGTCTTATAGCCCCTCTTTATGAGTGACTTAATTGTCCCTCCTGTGTCCAGACAGCCTTATCACCCCTCACTTTATTTGTGTCCACCTAGCCTTATTTCCCCTGCTTCTGTCTCCAGACAGCATTATTGCCCCTCTATATGTGTCCTGTCCATTCAATTGCCCTTTTCTTGTCCAGCGTCCCACTCCCCCATTCCAAATCCCCATGCCCAAACTACTTTCTAAACCAACACTAATAAACTTACCTTTCCCGTGTCTTTCGGCTCTCTCCTCCGCGGCGCACGCTCTGGTCATGCTTGCGTCCTCTGCTCTGATCATAGCATAGCACAGCCCAATCTGTCAATGGCTCCTGGTGGCAGTGCAGCACAGTGAGAAGTGAGCAGGTAGGCCATACCACACTGAGTAAAAATACAGCCGCTCATAGAATATTAAAATTCTATGAGCAGCTGCATTCATACTCAGAGCTGACTCACAGAAGTGGCGGTGTGCCATACCGCCTTATACCCGCCCACTTCCAGCACTGCTTTACATGGTACTGGTTTAATGCTGGAGATGCTTTTCTCATTTCACATTGGTGGATGAAGTTCTTGGTAGGAAACTAGTTGTAGCACTATAACTTGTTGAGATGAGTATTCAATAGAAACAATACGGACTCACAACTAATCAGGAGAGAGACCTATGCCGGAAATACAAGAGAAGAAACAAGTGTCTGGTGCCGCATAGTAATGAACTTGGATAAGAGTAGAGCAGATGAGAACATTGGGCCGGATCCAGAACTACGTCCGTCTTCCACAGACGGACGTAGTTCAATAAACAGTAGCTACTGCGCATGGGTAGTAGCTATTGTACATAATCTGCGTATCGTTTTGATGCGTAGATTGCGTATATGCGGTCTTTTAGACGGACGTAGTTCTGGATCCGGCCCAATCTCTCCCCATTACATTACACATCCCCCCCCCCTGCTTCCTTCCTTCCCTGCACTAAACATACTGCTTCCTTTCACTTACATTGTCTCTCTTCTTTTAAGTCTGTGCAGTTGCTCCCATTTACAGGGAGTAATCTCTTCGCAAACATGGTTATGGGGGCGATGTCAACAGGTCATAGGGCACAGTCAATGGGTTAGGGATGGGGTCACAGTTTCCCACAATGTCCCTTTGATCAGCCTGCTCCCAAAGCACCAGCTCTGTCTCATTATGCCCCTGGTTGAGAGTAACTATGGAACTTCCTATTCTTCCGTATGTCAAATCGACTGTGTTATTTTACAGTCTCCCCAGGGGGCGCGGAGTCTAAATCAGGGTCAGGTTTTCACTAGAGCCTCTGATGGTAAGGATAGTCTAGGCTGCTGGCACCTGATAGGTCGCGGGCCCCCAGTGATTGCCTCCAAGGGAAGAGCTGCAGCATGGATATCAATCTAGGAACCCAGGCACACCAGGATACAGACTGGAACCCTTGCACTCAGTGGTAGGGATACACAATGTACTGACTGGAACCCTTGCACACAAGGGGCCTGATCCAGAGCTACGGCCGCCGTTTCCACCCCTAGCTTATCCCCCCCTCCGCTCCCTGTTGGTGTTCCACAGGGCTCTGTCCTTGGCCCGCTCCTTTTCTTCCTCTACACCTCCTCTCTGGGTAACCTTATCAGCACCTTTGTCTTCAACTACCACCTTTATGCTGATAACACCCAAATTTACCTCTACTCTCCTGACCTTAATCCCTCTTTTCTGTCTAAGATTTCCGAGTGCCTTGCATCCTTGCATCCACATGGATGGCCCAACGCTTCCTCAAGATGAACATTGACAAAACGGAAATCATTGTTTTTCCTCTAGGATCTCCTCCCCTTCCCATGACCTTTGGTGACACCTGTCTCCGCCTTCCAAGTTTGCTGCCTAGGTATCATCCTGGATTCCTCGCTCTCCTTCACACCTCACATCTGTGCTCTTGCTCAATCTTGTCACTTCCACTTATGCAACATTGCATGCATCCGACCCTTCCTTATTACCAATGCCACCAAAACCCTGATCCACTCACTTGTCATATCAATCCTTGACGACTGTAACCTCTCCTGTATGTCTGTACTGTATTTTGTTGTATTTTGTATGGTGCTGAGGAGAACTTGTGGCACCTTATTAATAAATAATAATAATACAATAAAGATGGTCTACAGTTTGTGCAAACAAGAATGTATACAGAAGTTGACTTGGTTGTGGGGCTCAGGCACATTGGGCCTGATCCAGACCTACGCATGAGAGCGGAGCGTATTATCGCTCCAGCGTAAAAACTTTCACTCCCACGACACTCCCCTTACTTTTACCTCCGTACGCCGGCTGAACCCTACCTTAACTTTTCCCGGCGTCGGTACGAATTTTCGTAGCGATGCGCTGATCGTACCGGACTAAGCACGCCCATACTGTACAATTTAAATGGCTCCCCCGTCTACATTCCCTAACTCCAGCGTCCGTACTAACTTTGTAATATAAACACGCCCCGTCGTCGGGAAAAAAACGCAAAGAATACGGACGCCTGAATCGCCGCTAAGAAAAGGTCTTTGGAGCGACCGGAAGTTGTCACTCTGCACATGCGCAGTGCGTTTTTTATGACCTGCGTACGATCGCTTGCGAACGTAGGTCTGGATCAGGCCCATTGGCCCCAATCTAGCTCTGAATGCAAATGGTAGCCCATCCTGCGGCCTTGCATGCTGTAATGGAGAGTTTGGTGCGTTTAAGCCACATGCACAAGTAAATGGGACGTCTGTATATGGAGTAGATAACGACATGTGGTGTACAGACACAGCACAACAAGCTCTCTGCGGCTACGTCTCCAAATACGTTCTACAAGTACAGTGCTGTGTAATGTGTCTTAAAGGATTACTAAGTGTTATCAGTAGAATGGAAGCTTTCATTGTAGTGTTAATGCTCAAAAGCAATAGAAAATGTTATTTAAATGAATTTAAATATATCTGTTTAATTTATATTGCTGCACAACAAACAAGACCTGCAGTAGGTGAAAATGTTCTGATTGAGTGCACTTGCCTTGACGCACCCTTACTGTACAGTGAGCACCTGCCTACACCCATGAAGGATCAATACAAGGATCGGAGCACAAACAAGGACAACATGGTTGCGCCATGATCTGAATGGGATGTGCCTTCATGCTCTTCAGTTCTGAGCATGCACGTAGCAAAGCGCACAGACGTAACGCCAGTTGGCCTACGCTCCGATCTGGATCGGAGCCATTATCTATACCAGGCATAGGCAACCTGCGGCTCTCCAGAACTACAAGTCCCAGCATGCTTTGTCAGGTATCAGCTATGTTTTTGCAGTTAAAGCATGCTGGGAGTTGCAGTTTCGTAACACCTGGAGAGCCGCAGGTTGCCTAAGCCTGATCTATACTGTATGACTCCTACTCATAACTCCTACTACTTGTTTTTCTGGAGAATCCCATACCATAGAAAGCAATGTTATCAAACCAGTCACTAGGGAGTGCTGGAGAAGCCAGAATTTACATTTTATTTCTGCTAAAACTCTAATGTCTTTCACCCTAGGCTGGCAGATTATTAACGGGAAGAGGACAGGAACAAAGCAGCCCTGTCTGTTTCATGGGACTCAAAAGAACGATTTTACATTAAAATGGGAGATAAGCTCAAAAGTGGAATTTTTAGCATGGAGCCGGACAGGGTGTAGGTCTATTTTCCCAACTTGGAAACCTCTTACATTTTGTGAGGCTTAGTTTGGTTTAATACAATCTTTGTAGCTTTGTTAAAAAAACATAAGCTGTGTACATAATCTGATCAGTCAATAATCGTTCTGATAATTGGGACGTGGAAGCCCTCACAGCTACATGAGCTACATGAATCTAAAGGCTAAAGGAAATGTAAAGCCATAGGGCCTGATCCAGCCCTACGCCCGCCATCGCTAGGACGGCGGGCGTAAGCGTAAGATCAGCGGAAAAGCCAATCTGCGCATGCGCTGGGCAGATGTTGCATTCCAATCGGGCGTCAGTATCAGTGGCTGATAAGTCTTAGGGAAGCACCATACATGACATATATTTTATTTATTTATTTTTAATGTTCTTTCATTCTATTGTAGCACAAGTCCTTTGCTGACTAGTTTTCCTAGGAGAACTTAGGGCCTGATTCACACTTAAGAGTGAGTTAGGTGCGTGCAGATCCGCACCTAACTCACTCTTCCATCCCCCCGCCCCCAGTTTTTAGGTACCTTATGGGCATAGGGCTACCTTATCTCACCATGCAATGTCTGTACGGACATTGCACCTCCCCTAGCTAATCTAAATACCTCCCCCCTCCCACTTCTGACTAAATACGCCCTGAGGCGGCATTAAGCCGCCTCTTTGTACGGATGTCGCAGCGTGCGGTCTCTAAAGACCGCACCTACGTTATCTACGTGCCTATTGGCTACGTACTACCTACTACGCATGCGCAGTAGGTAATTTCGGACACTTAAGAAGCTGCAACTTCTTAAGTGTGAATCAGGTCCATATTTCTCTTGCCAGTGTGGTAGATTTACAGATGTAATTTTAATGCATCTGTTGCTATTATTATTATCATCATCAGTGCTATTGAGTAACTTCAGAGGTACCATATTCATATCACTGATAATAATAACTATCTAGTGTAACGTAGACAAAAACTGGAATATGATATGAATATTGTATATTCAGCAAACATAACAGCAACATCCCAGCTACGGCAGAATTAATACTGATACAATTACTACATCTGGTGTTTTCAGCATATTAGGCTTGTATTATGAGAGGCTTGCACCACTGAATGTCACCGCGAGGGGCGCTGATGGCGTTTTATCCAGACGCTCCCTCTTTATGCTGCCTATAACCTCACAAGGGGAGGGGGCATAGAGCTGAAAGACATTCCGTGATTGGCTGCCCTGAGGCTCTAGCCTTTCATCCCCTTAGAAACCCGGTAATTGTAGTTCTGTCCGGCGCTTCGATGAGGCGCAAAGACTACACGTCCCATAAAACCCTGCGCGGCCGCAATTCTAATTGGCCATTTGAAGGCGTCTGGTACCAAAGCGCATACACAAAAGGCTTCCTCCGAGGCAGGTAAGCTGCAGCTGAGCACACTGGCGGCATCTGGTCAGGAAAGCCCAGCTTCTGCTACACCTTTTTCGCCTTACCCGGGGGGGAAAAGGGCTGCACTAGCCCCAGTCTTGGCATTGTCCCTCCTCTCCTTTATTATTGTTGTGTCAGTACATGAAGAAGAATGCTAGGTGCACTTTTTATATCAGCATCCGTGCTGTAGATGTTTAACACTTGCTTTTATTACTGCAGGGAACATTATATTAAATGCACATTGATGACATATATATTTGGGAATTATAATTGAATTTTCTGCATTGCATAAGGGAAACCCCATAAGACATTTGTCTAATAATGCTGTAGCAATATATGCAATAGATAGACTCCAACAAACATGGAGATTTAAAAGGGATATTGTCATTAATTAGCCTTAAATATGCAGATGTTTGCAGTTATCCAGTGCATGTGAGTGTGGTTAATTGACTAGCTATTGTGATTCTATGGTTGTGTTTATAGTCCCTTTTTATTTTAAGCAAAGACTTTTCATAGTGAGTTTTGGTTTACTCCTTGCCTGCCCATTGTAATAATAGGGAAGGTGGAAATAATGAAGGCTTGCTGGGTACACACCTATGCAATCATACTTGTGATGTGAGGATGGCTCTTACAGTGTCCCTGATGATCATGCTGATTCACATGTGCACACTATACCAATTTACCAGCAGATCTCGGATTGTCCTCTCTCCTAACCATCTGCTGAAACAATTGTGACTCTGTACACACGGTACAGATATCTGCCTGTGCTGCACAGTAGACTTTCAGGGAAGTTGGACAGTCATTCATACATGTGACACGCTGCCCATATGTGTCTGACGTAGAAGATCATGACTTTTAGTACATTCATAAAACCAAATCAACGGATGTGGCCTGTTTTATCAACAAAATCATGAGCGTGGGAGTGTACACATTCTTGCCATATTAGACCAAATGGTTGTAAATCAGGCCAATAATTGGATAGGTTTACTCATTAGAATCAAAAACTAATGATCAGGACATTAGACCATTGTCTGCTTTGTTTGTTAAATGCATGATGCCATAATGCACTTTCTCCAGCCCACGCTATTAAGTAGGCCTGTCCCATCCTGCTTTCATTGGCTTTGCGTCTATTAGAGCTGTAATAGTTTTGGCTGTATTGTGATTAAAGCATGTTATGACATGTTTATAAGTCCATTTATAGATGAGATTGAAAGATATTGAAAAAGAACCTGTGTATGAAAGCCATTTTGTAAGCTGACTAAATGTAATATTGCTAACTACAAGTGACAACCCTTTTTATGCCTCACTGAATAGTTTATTTATTTTCCCTTGAATGCACTCAGTGCAGCCCATCAGTTCACTATCACTATCCTTTACTGCGGTTAGGTGACCCAGGATCTTTAGTATTTTTTGTTATAGGACACAGAAGAGTAGATTATATTGAACATTCATATAGTAATAATTAAAAGTAAATAATTCAATACAAAAAGTATACAAAGCCTGAAAAAAATATTTTTACAAACCAATATCATGTATAATTATACATGTCCTACTGAGAAATGTTTACTGTTGTAATAGACCTTTAATCAAATTGACATGTATGATGAAACTTTCTAGGAATATAATTAGTGTAATTAAATAAAATTTATAGTCCTGTAACTGCACATGATGAAGGATGAAGTAAGCAGTGTGGCTTGTCAGCAAATCTTCTTGCAGAATTCAGGGGAGTTCACTTACAGACCTCCGCACATAGGAAAAATGCATGGAGGTCAGGGTCAGGTCTTTTGTCTGACAGCCATACTTGTTTTTCCTCTAGAGGCTAAGAGGTTTTGAAAAGGAGATAGCTAATAAAATGACCATAAAACATTATTGATAAAGTTTTCAAGAAAAAAAAGTGACATGAAGGCTTTAATGCTTTTACTTGATATTTATTGTTTTCATGTGGTGTTTTCTGCATAGGGGTCTATTTCCTGGATGACCAGGTTGTATTCACAAGAGTGAAAAATGGATGAAGCGGATACAGCGTCACAAGATGGGACAGAAGAGATCCAAGTATGTGTGAGCAGCAATTCAACGAGAGAGACCAGTCCCCATGAAGCCACAAATCCCACAACTCCTGATAAAAAGACAAAGGGTGCTGCATCCATCACAAAGATCCCGACTTGTAAAACAAAAATTGGGCAAGGCCGCCTGTCGTTAAAGAATCAGCAGAACGTGCAGGAAAACGTTTTGCCGCTGAAGGACAAAATTAAGACGGAAATTGAGGACTCGGTCTGTGATCTTCAAGAACAGGCGCTTTCCAAAGTCAAACCGTATACGTGCGCTGTTTGCCAGAAGAGTTTTGCCCAGAAATCAAATCTTGTAACCCACTTTAGAGTCCACACTGGGTCCAGACCGTATATGTGCATGGTGTGCGGTAAGAGCTTCAGTACAAGTTCCAATGCCGTCACTCACCAGAGAGTGCACACGGGAGAGAGGCCGTACAGCTGCGGGGAGTGTGGCAAAACGTTCAGTATCAGTTCTAACTTGGTGACCCACCAGCGGGTGCACACAGGGGAGAGGCCGTACATCTGCTCGGAGTGTGGGAAGAGTTTTACTCACCGCTCCAATCTGGTTATACATCGGAGAGCACACTCGGGGGAGAAGCCATATGCTTGCTTCACATGTGGGAAAACTTTTACTCACAGCTCTCATCTTGTCGCTCATCAAAAAGTCCACGTTTAAAATAAATAAATGAAAAATATCCTGCCTTGGATGAAAAGGACAGTTTGTACAATACTTATCCAGTAAATTGGCTGTGACTTTACTTGTGTCACACTAAGTATCTTGCAGTTCAAGCAATGCTGAGTTAACTTTTTTTTTTTCATTAAATCTTAGTATTACATTTTTTTTTGCATCCATATATAAAGAATTATTAATATTGTGCCATATAGCCTGATGGTTTACCCCAAATTCAGGCATGGTGTGAACATTATAGACTCTGTTATTTATTTCTGTGTCCTGAGTGGATGGTGTCTGAGATAATATAAATGACCTTTACATTGTGGGAGTAAAAATACATTAAGCAATGAGGCCCTGCTCCCCAGCCAATCCATGGAGTATGTGCGACAGCTGCATCTGTGGCAGGAAGGAGGAGCAGCCGTCGGAATGAAAATGTGTGAAGATACCGTTATTTGAACAGGACAACGCATCGAGTAACATTTGGGGATGAATGATCTGGTAGCAGGGTAGAAGATGCAATTATTAGCACTGGAAAATAGAGTAGAGAGACCATAATTGACTGTTAAATATTTACAGGAATAGGGAATCATATAGCCTGTAGAATATATATATATATCATGGACCCATGGTGTGTTACTGTATTTTCTGTCCAAGGCAACAATGATCTGGCATTCTCCGTCTACCAGTAATGCATTAGGCTGCTTTCTATGTCCATCAGTTGTGTGGCTCATATCATCTGGAGACTGCAGTCCATATAAAAGCTCTGGGAGTGTACCTGTCACTGTAGTTCTAAAAAAAAAAACAAAAAAAAAAAACTTTGAAAAAAATTTATTTTATAAAAGTTTACATCTATAATATGACATCCATTTGTTGCTTCCTTCCAACAGTTTAACATGCAAAATATCTTGATTTATTATTATTATTTTATGTTGGGTATGTCGGATGTGTCAAGTTTGGCTGCATCTCCTGTTTGACTGATGTGCCGTGCATCCCTGTCTCCCAGAAATCATGGGAGGGTTAAACTAGTCTTTGTAATTGCAGGCTACAGATTAAGGTGGTTGATAATGGCAAGGAAAGTGAAATGGTAAACCCTCTGCAGTGATAATACCGATTACAGGAACAGATAGAGACAGTGGGAGTCTTGCCTACCAGCCATGCACAGTAGTGATAGCAATACAGGCTGATAACTGCGTTGTTATAAAGATGTCTAATCCATAATATACACAATAAAGAAAATAGACCTGATTATATGTTTACAGTCCTGTAAATAACGTCTATGGCGTGGGAAGTTTTCAGATCACTTGAGGCCTTTATATTGTCAAAGCACAAAGTGACATATCATTTCTTGTGTTTAATGTAGAATATATTATCCCTTATATATCCCTTATAAGTTCCAAAAGGAACTTTATTACATGTAAATATCAACTAATATCTGTACAAACAACATAATCTCATTATATAATTTTAGTGTTAACTCTGATAATATGACATTACTACCTGATGTACATTTCAACTATTCATAGAAGCCCATGACCTCTTCTAGCCAGAATTAACCATCTTTCCTTCCATACAGTCACATGACTCCTCGTGGATATTGGGGCATTTGTATTAGATTGAGTGAGGTAACAAGGATATGATACAGATATATGAAGCAAATTATCTTGTTTAACTTGTATTTTACATTGTGATGTAGTCAGCAGATCTCACAATGGTGCTGATTGATATGGTGTAATAACCACTAGGCACTGACGTTTATTGACCCTGGAGTAATACTGACCCTGTACAACGCAAAAATCTGTAGGTTCAGGCTCTGTTGTGTGTATTATATATTTGCCAAAAGTTGGGAATGATCTACTTTATTTCTTAGTCGTTTAAATGTTAAAAGTATAATATAGAAGCGACTGAAAATATAAAGTTTCTTTCTAATTAATCTGCAGATGACAGGTACATTCTAGTTCACAAATCATAATATGAACATAGGATTATAGTATAATCTACCTTTCTTTGATACTAGAAAGTTGTTGCGGAGTGAGCCAGTGCTTTGAGATGTTCTTGGCAATGTGTTTTGTTGGTAGAGGTTCATGGAAAGCAGTGATGTAGAGATGCAGACTCTGAAAGGTCCCTAGAATTATGGGAAATGTGACTCTCTATTCCCTGTAAGTGTTGAGAGCGCTATACTGATCATTGTTTCACAATTATAATAATGTATTCTTTTTATTAAATTTTGCCTTTAGTTTCATCTCCTCGGAGTCCTATTATTTTTTTTTTTATTATTTTTAACTGAATTTACTTATGTGATGTGATTTTCTCACAATAGATTCAATGGGAAACAAACAATGAAGGGCCAATAATAGAATTCTGTTTTATTTATCTGCAGAAGGGATTTATTGTACACTAATGCTTAGTTTCTTAACGATATTCCTTGTAACTAAATGGTAGTTCACTGTGCATATAGAAACAGGGCTCAAGACCTGGATATGCCTTTCACTGCAAAGTAAATGGACAGGATCTAGAACTCCAATTTCCATGCACTTCTATTGGTTGTGGCAGGTATCCATGCTAAACAATCGTAATGCATCCTGATCCATCTAGACTTAACATCTTTAAAAGAAAAGTTGAAAAAGTTAAGGTAGCCCCGGGCTGGTGATAATCTGCCTGTGGAAGTGGTTATAACGTGAGAACATGGGGCCTGATCCAGACCTACGACCACAAGCGATCATACGCCGGTCGGGAGCGTAAAACCGGGAGAAAAAACGCACTGCGCATGTGCAGTATGACAACTTCCGGTTGTCCGAAGGACATGAGCGTGCAGCGAGCGTATTTTCAGCGCATTTTTCGTTTGGGCTGGTTAATTGGAATAATGAGCAGATAAAAGCAGCAACAAGGAAGAGTCATAGGTGTATCAGGCCTGCAGGACCATCAGTCAAGCTAGATCAGTGTTGGCTAACCTGTGGCACTCCAGATGTGCTGAAACTACGAGTCCCAGCATGCCTTAACTGCAAAAGTATAGCGGATACCTGACAAAGCATGCTGGGAATTGAAGTTTGACAACATCTGGAGTGCCACAGGTTAGCCAACACTGTGCTAGATACATCTATGTGGCAGGATGCAGCCATGAACCTCTCTTACAGTAATGGATTGCTGTAGATTAGGCCAACCTGTGGCTCTCCAGGTGTACGGACACTACAACTCCCAGCAATTGGGGGAAAAACACAATTGTGACCACTATTGATGTGAAGATGCCAGGTGTAATTACGAAGTGCCTGTTAAGGCAATGGAAGTACGGTGTGGGTTCCCAACGAGAACAGCCCTATTTCAATAGGACCATTCTCTCCCAGCCAGTTTTGAACTGTCTGGGAAAACGATTGCTTCTCTGCAGCCTAACCCTAAGTCTCCCTTTCCTGAAGCCTAACCCTAAGTCTCCCTTTCCTAAAGCCTGACCCTAACCCCCCTTCCCTGCAGCTTGACCCTAACCCTCTCTTCCCTGCAGCCTGATTATACCCTAACCCTCCCCTTCCCCAGAACCTAACCCTAATCCTCCCCCTAAGCCTAAAAGTCCCTCGCATACTCACCCATTCATAGAAAAAGAAAAGCTAAAATGGCTGCCATTTGAAATAGAGACAACCGAAAAGGGACTTTCGACTGTCTCTAATTCTCAATGAGCCCTATCTATGCGGGGACTCCCACCAATGGAGGTAATGCTTAAAAATAAGCATGTCTTTAAAAAGAAATGCAATTGTTTTTGTGTGTGTGTCTGTGTGTGTGTGTGTGTTTGTGTGTGTGTGTGTGATTGCATTTAACCACTGATTGTGACTTAATTCCACAAATCCGTCCTACTGTGTATGAGAGCTGTGATTATCCCCTTGTCTATCTGCTTTGTCTATGAAGAAATCATTTTCAATTTGCATCTCCTGATCGAAACAAGCTGCTTTTTTTTTTTTGCATTCAGCAGAAATGTCCCTTTCTACATTTCATGTATTGTAACAGGTTCTCAACATTGAGGCTGCATTCAATAATTAAAAGCTATTATATGTCCTATTATAGGGCCTTTAATGTAATGCTTGCGTATTAGCAAAGTTCAGAAAGTGTCACAAGAAGGCAGATGAACAAAAGAACAATTGGTTTATTGAGAAGATCATCAACAGTAAGGTCCTGTCACAGCTAAGCACTAGGCAACGCTTGTAATTCCCCCAAGAAGAGGCCCACAAATACACAGTTCAAATGGTGAGAGGAAAAAAAAACCTCCTCTGGGCTAAGACTAGCTGTAGGAGCAGCAATGAAATAGTCCAGGAGCTAGAGGGAGATAATGAGTAACAGACCTTAGATGATTTGTAGGAGGACTGAGCTGTAGAGATGTGATGATCTGCAGTGATGCGATGAACACACAGCGGTGTAAAGCAGAGTTGCAAAAGACTNNNNAATGCGGTGAACACACAGGGGAGTTAAGCAGAGATGCAATGGTCTGCAGTGATGCGGAGAACACACTGAAGTTTTAGCAGAGATGCGATAGTCTGCAGCGATGTGGTGAACTCACAGTAAAGTTTAGCAGAGATGCGATGGTCTACAGCGAAGTGGTGAACTCACAGTGAAGTTTAGCAGAGATGTGATGCTCTGCAGCGAGTCAGTGAACTTACAGTGAAGTTTAGCAGCGATGCAATGAATTCACAGTGTAGTTTAGCAGAGATGTGATGGTCTGCAGCGATGCAGTGAACTCAATGTGAAGTTTAGCAGAGATGCGATGGCACCGAGAAAATAACAAGGAGCCAGGAACACAAAATATCCACAAGAAGGCGTGGGAAATACCGATTTTCATTGTGATACTTTGAAAAAATCCCACGCTGGCAGAGGGTATATTATATATACCCCAGTGACAGTAGAACTGTCATTAGCGCCGGGATGTCCATAGTTTGCGTCGTCTGTATAGGGTTTGTTTTTTTGCCAAGACCCCCCCCCCCCCCCCCCCCCACCACCACACAACAC
>WWET01001633.1:74772-93420 GCA_011038615.1 Limnodynastes dumerilii
ATATTTTGTTGATAATTACAATCTTAACAAGCTTAATGCATGATCATGTAATTGTCATCCAAGTAGACAGCCTTGGAAGCCAAAAATAAATCAAGTAGTACATAATTTATTCCCTGTGGAATACTAAAAGTAAGTCACCAATATTTACAAGTCATTATAAGGGAGGGGGTGGGGTTCAAGACAATATACCAAAATGACAAATATAAAAATGTTACTGAATATGAAAATCAATGCAGGCATCCTTTTATGCAGGGTTATTGAATAAAGCTTTGGAAACAGCAGAATGTTTGATAGCTAATAGCAAACAGAGATAACGTGAATTATAAATTGTGCCAGATTCCCACCTAGAGGCTGTTCACGTACATTCTGCTTGTTTTGCCACCTTTTAGCTAGCCACTAATGCTGCAAAAACAAAAAACAACAACTTAGAAATAGGGTAAATATTGTCTAATAGACTGGTTATCTCCATCGTGTTCTAAAAATGCAAAACTAAAAACACATCCAAAGTGTGCTTCTGACAAATTTTCAGAATTTCTTCCAGTGCATAAGCATGAAAAATGTAACATGTTAATTAAGGTACTAATGGAGTAAAAATGTCAGATAATTGCGGTGACCCTTAAAAAAAAATAAAAAAAAAAAATAAAATTACGTTGGGTTTAACTTATTCTTCACAAAGCATCATCCTTTCATGGCACTGAAATTTTACTTTTATTTTATAATAAAAATAATCCCTTTTCCTTTTAAGGATAAATCTGTGCCAAGATACAAGCACAAGCTCCATAGATATTAAGGCATGTGTAAGGGTCACAATTTAGGCAATAAATAATCAATATATCAAATTCTTAATATTTTTATTGCATGTCAAGTGACATTATATCATGACAAATTTATTGCCTAGATTATAAGTGTCAATTTTTACGGCGTAGGGACCTTTTTTTTTTTTAAAACAAATCCAGGAACAACAGTTGAATGTTTATATAAATGCCAATATATAAACAAAAAACTTGGTATGCAATGGGGAGAGGAGGAACTTATCATTCAGAATACTCTAAGGAATTGCTGAAGAGAAGTTGCTGAACACCCCCACAGAGATCTGCACAAATCCAAGAGTACAGCAGTAATCCAATACAGCTAAAATGGCTCTTGTTTACAGATGCATTGATGACCTCACCAACAGAGGTCACTCACTGGTCACATGGTACCGGTTACCTCAGTCCTGTGCTTCTAATCTGATCATTCACATACTGTTACAGTCATCAGATAAATAAGATCATGAACACCACCAAGCAAAAACCTTTCCTGTGTGAGTTCCAGGAACGTTACTGACTGCAGCTTTGGAACGATCGGCATGGATTAGGCATACTATGGGTGTTTTTTTCTGTATAATATAACATTATACACAGGGAAGTCTTTAAATACATGACACGTGAACAACACATAACTTCCTGTCAGTGGACATTTAGCCCAAACTTTAAACATTGACAGTCTAGTCATCAATAAACTGAAATGGGGTTTAGTAAATCGAGAATTGGACCTAAAACGTTGCTACCAACACGTTAATGTAAGCGGCCTTTAGGTGAGCTTGGCAGCTATATTAGATGGGGAAAAGTTTGTAAACCTCATTGGTTGTTCTAAAACTCCATTCAAAGCAAAACCCAGACGTTTTTTTTTTTACGAAGTTTGTAAAGAGCGAAATCTGAAATGTTCCCTCTGGGTTCTACTCCATTGACTCTTGTACTTCCGGCAAGTCCTATTAAATGCCCTACCATTGCCCAGACATCGGGACCATTTTACAGCGGCTGAAAACACGAACAATGTAAAACGCACATGGAACGGCAAGAATAAAAGAAAAACCTCTTGTGAATGTAACAGTGCAAATTAGTGCCATTGGATTCACCTTTTTTCAATGTATGAATCTCACTTTAAAGTCAGAGTGTTTCATAAAGACTATGGTTTGACATAATATAGAACCTGCATGCCTGTTAAATAATAAAGTAACTTTTTTCAAATAAATAATGTTTTATAAAGTATCTCTGTGCAAACATAAAATTCTGTAATGCACTGCAGTAGCTTCCCGTACGCTAGTGTGCTATTGGTTTATACATATGAATTCCACAAGAATCTCTCATATGCTGGTGAAGCTGGTACCTCTAATACAGTTACGGTTTACCCTGTGGGAGATAGAAAAGGCATCAGTGCATTTCCTTATTCTATCCTGAAAGAGGCCTAAAAATCTGCAGCACTTACAGCACACCGTCTTAGCCAAGCCTAAGAGAGAGCAGAAAGGAGGAATTGTATGAGAGCTTGGCAGCCGGGGAAGATCTCAATACATACCAACCCCCTGTTAAACTAAAGGATGTTGGAAGCTGGTTCTGCATCTGCTATGACTACAGATGACTAGTGTAGAACGCATAGTAAGATAGGAGCATTTACTTTGCATTGCTTGTTGTCATTAAGGAGAAACCCTTTAAGACTTCTGAGTTTACAAAAAAATAAAAAATGCCCAGTATTTGGAAAGCAAAAAAATAATAATTCTGGTCAGAGGTAAAGCATCTACAAACTGCTTTGCCTCATTCAAGGCACTATTATGCCATCAAATAACCAGCATTAACTGACAAAGATAAAATGAAAGCAAAAGCACAAAAATAAAAGCACACAAATTAAAAAAGAAATAATCATTTTTTTGTCTTTTTCTAAACATCCCCTTAAATTAAAGTAGTTACATAATGTGTGAATGGCAGCTAGCAGAGCCAATGGCAAACAATGGGAATTCAAAAGTTTACACCCTATTAAGGCTGTATTATATAATAATAAAAATAATGATGATAAAAATATTGTCTTTAACTGAAGCAAAGAAAAGGCAAGTGTAATGCAAGAGCTGTCCATAAAAAGGGCCTCATTTGATCTGAGGAGCTGATCGATCATTGCTGATTGTCTTTCTAAGTCTCACTCCCCGTCTTATCATTGACAACATATCGTCCTGGGATGTCACAGGCTCCGCATTGCCAGCGCTGATGTTGTTTTCTACAGCGCTCACCGCTTGCCCATCACTTGGGGCAGATGTATCATAGGTTGGTATGCTGGGTACTGTGCCAGCATTGGTCGCAAACCCTTTCTGTGGGCTCAAGGGTTGTGGGATACTTTGAGAATAGGTGTATGATTGCTTAGGTATGAAGGCACAATACGTCGTTTGAATGGCGTTGAGACTTTGAGCCGAGGAACAAAGACCTTGTTTCATGTGGGAGATATCGGACCTCGGATCCTGGGTGTAGGAGAACTGCATGCTGTTTGTCCTCTCTCCAAATGCGCTTACAGGAGCCTCTGGAAAAGTTGGGGTCTTAACAGGCACCATAGGAGTTCGGATGGGGATTGGAACGCCACTGATGGTGCCTCTCCTTAACGTCGGCTTATTGGAGGGCTTCCTCTTTATGGTGGCCACATAAGGAGATCGGATGAGCGGGTCAGGCTCTGCTAATAGACTGACTGTTGAAGCAGGTCTCTTGGTCTGGAACATCTTTCTGTAGTTCTGACTTATGTCACTATTTCTGGGAATTGTAGAGGACTTGTCGAAGTCCAGTTGGTCGGTTTCCTCTTGTTCCCCGTGCAGTGATATGTAATCATAGTCTGCAACTAAACAGAGAGTGGAAATTATAGACAGCAGCACAGAAGAAAAGGACAAAAATCAGTCCATAAACACTGAACTCCAATAAAAACAAGGGAATGCATCACAAAAAGTACTGGTCTCTTATGGACCCACACCTTCTAAAGAACTGCACAAATTCTAGCTATAATCAAATTATATCACCTTTATTTGAAATTTTATTAATCACTATGGACTGGAGTCGCCACAACGATTTCTTTTAACCTACATGTCTAGTTTTCTGATCAGAGGTACTACGCATGCGTAGTAACTATTTTACACTATCCAAGGTAGCGTTTCGCTATGTAGATTGCGTACACACTGTCTTTAAAGACCGCATATACGCAATCTACGTAAGGAAACGCTACACAGTATTTCACCCACCCTGGTTACCACTGCACTGGTCAGAAGCCGCACAGCAGATACTTTTGCCTCTTCTGACTTTGGTGGCAGGAAGACTCTTTGGACTTGTATTGGTGTATAGGACACTGAGCTACTAGCCTGCCAGCAAGGCAGTGGACATCACCGGACTAATAAGCTTCTACATGGGATGCTCTGTTAAGCAAACTGTGTTGTATTGTTTATCCGGTATGTTTTGCTTTACGATTTTAATTGTAATGACTTTAATGACATTATCTAAATACTATAATAATTAAAAGAGTTATTTGTTTATACAGTTTTGTTGGAAAGCTTTTCCTAGGAGTTGTTCTGTGACTACGTTCATAGGCCCAGGTCAGTGATAAGGCATTTGGATTCAACCATGTGGTGCTAGAGTTGCTATTGTACAAATCTAAGAGCAATCTTTGTAAAGAGCCAATAAGGAACTTGACTTTGCACCAGTTTTTATTGACAGGTGCAGAGAATGCACAGAAACAGCTGCTGGGCCATCCAACCGTGCAGCACCACAGACAAGAGCCAAGTGCTCTCGTGTACATCGCAAAGTATCCGTGAGCTGCCTTTGGTACACATTGTGCAAGATTATTTTGCACTGACCAGAATCAAATTGTGATTGCACAGATCTCCACTGTGCTGATTCTGCCACTCCAGTGATACTGCTGATTTATTCATGGAATATTTGAACACTTGCTTAAAGTGAACGATTAATGGCTTTGAAACCAATACGCTCCTTATGATGCATTCCCCATAACCTTATTCAATGTAAACACCACATGAAAATGTATTCATAATACAATGCGGAAATAGTATGTCAGAATAAATGGTGCCAAGTCTAAATAGCAAGGGGGGGGATACATGGAAGTGATTTGGCAGCAGATGGGCATCAACAACAATAGAAGATGGAAATACAGGGCCCAAGGTCAGTCATTTCTCTCAAGACACAAGTAAAAATGACGCTGTGTTTCCAATATATCTGCTTGTTTAACCAGTAAAAATGGTCAGTATTACAAACTGTGCACATTTCTGCATGTAAATCTGTAGAACTAATAGAGGGTTCCACCAATTTACCCACAACCAAAGCTTAAAAAACAACAAGCAAATAAATACAAGCTGCAGAGAGTACAAGGCCAGATACTCAGATCACAAGACAACAGGTGGGATGTACAAATAGCAGAGCCCTATAGTATAGTGTGAAAGACGGCACAGCTGGGTGGAATAATTAAATACTCCACAAGAAGAGGTAAAAATGATTGCAGGCAATGGTGAAAGTGTAATATACCACTGCTTTCATTGTGATATTCCATTCATTTGTATTGGTGCAATGTAATATATTGTCACTGTTTCCTAGACTCCTATGACTGGAAACAGACTACCTTGGGGACTGTGTGTGACACTGAAAAGCCTATATCCCAAAAATTTCACCCAATAATGGAAACGACTCGGTTTTTTGGAAGGGGTTTTGGCGGTTGAATTGTTGACTGTAAAACCATTTATTGGAACACAACATTGTTGCATGTGACAGGCACAACACCAGATTATAGAGGATTGGAGCAGCCCAGTCCAATCGAATTAAAAAGCAGATTCTTACCAAAAAGAGAGGGGTCCTTCTTTAAGGCTGTGGAAAGAATGCACATATGTTGGTTGAGAGAGAACCAAGGAACTTGTGAAGTAGATAATTACAAAATGCCCTGTCACAAGCTTCACCCCTTTCTAAATAAAGCAAGCCAGATGGAGAGGTCTCCTGGTATTCCACGCTCCTGGGCGCTATATATAGCTTAACTAGGCCCTGGAAAAGTGCCTGCACATCTTTGAATGTCAACCACTACAGCAGAATGTGTCCCTCTTTATCCAGATCTGCAGAAAAACCACAACCCTTGTACCAGGTGGGAGTATTGTGATGTACACTGAGCAGTTAGTGTACAGTAAACATCATGGATTCAGTATTCCATGCAAGCACGTGAGGCCACTCCCCTTGTTAGCACGTATTTCCGAGCCCAGTAAGCTACCTTAATACCCCTTTCACATCACCATGAAATACCCAGGATTTTGGCCAAAAACCCGGGTCTCTGCAAAATTCTGGGTATTGGTTGTGATGTGAAAGGTGCACTTCCGGTGGACCCGTGTCAGAAGACCCAGGAATTCAACCCGGGTAAAAAGAAGGGTTATTCCCGGGTCCGACACGGGTAGAGGTGCAGTGTGAAAGGTGCTACCCGGGTTTTTCAACCCAGGTAGCACCTAACGCACCTGATTGGTGTAATTTTTTTTTACTTGTTGCCAGAGCAACGGTAAACAAATTACGCATTGCTTTGACGACAGGGCAGACCCGGGTCTCTGAATTTCCCGGGTCTGCCCTGCAGTGTGAAACGGGGTCTGTGACCCTGGGATCCTCTGCTGCCCCGCAATATCCTGGGTCTGTGAACCCAGGATATTGCCGGGGTGGTGATGTGAAAGGGGTATGAGGTTCCTGATAAGTACCCACTTAAAATGGGGACAAAATCAGAAGTCTGCACAGAGCAACGCCCTTACTGTAAAATGTAAAAGCCCAACGCATCCCCTTCTGCACTCGCACAGGAAAGAAAGCGGACACCTCCCAATCCAAGCGACTGGAAAACGCACCCTTGTTGTAGGCCTGGGACCCAGCCCCATGTTTTCTTTCATGATACAACATATATAATGTGCCATATGGAACAAACTAGAGCACGGCCTTTTACAAACCCTCCATATCACCGCACTCTTCCAGACAGACAGCCCATGTGTCCCTACTGTCGTGTCACTATTCTTAGAGAATACTTACCACGTACAACATATAAACGCTATCTCATTAGTGATAATGAGGACGTCGGCCAGGATTAGAGGTAAGAAAGAAATGTATTTCATAGAGACACTGACAAAAGTTGTAATCTCTATAACCCAACATCTCCTCCCCCTGGCACCTGCTGTGACATTTAGTGTTCCTGGTACCCACTGTACCCGTGTGCTGTGCTTTCCCTGTTAGAGTTAGGAATAAGGGATGGGGTCAGGGTAATGGTAATACCGAACATGCCAGCATTACAATATTCTATTAGACAGGTGTCGCGGTAACGATCTTGTCCAATAGAAAAAAGACAATCGGTGAACGCTGCCACCATTTCAGTGCCGGAAATTCAGATCATCAGCCCAGCAAACCACACACCTGCATACAATACATGTCTTTCTCCTAAGCCATGGAAATAATCGTTCAGCGGGGGATATAAACCGATATCGAATCACTCACCATGAGAGGGTATGGTGTCATCTGAACATGACGGGGTGGTGGTCTGCGTGCTGTAGCCACTGGAACAGTGTAGTGAATCCCGGCTAAGTTGTATTTCGGAGCTCAGACCTTGACTTAAAGCCAATGCCAAGTGGTCTCGTGCTAGTTTTGGCTGGGAATAATAAGTGATAGTAGGTAACATTAGCACTAAGAATATACTGGTTAGTGGTAATTGACAAGCAGTATACACAGTGCTACATACTAGAAGAATAAACATTGGTTCACACAAGAATAAACATAGGTTCATGCAATAAATAAATATTCTGACTATATTTAGGAGCTGTAATAATCAGTAAATATATAAATTTTCCAAATAGCATGAAGCAGAAGAGTTTTGGAACGGAGTAGGAATACTTGTGTGCCATATGAAATCTACCTTAGCCATGACTTGTGGTGGTGGAGCCCGAAATCCATCATTAGTCTGTTTAGATTTCAATGTGCTGTTATCTCCACTTGGTCCACTAGAGGGAGACACCTGCTGACTGTTGCTCAACTTCGGATCCTGTAGAGTTAGAAATGGTTACACTTATGTTGTGCTGACTTTGTGGAGACATCTGGTTTATGTTTGATAAAAACATTTCAGTAATAAAAAGGAAAAGAAAAAAAATCAACAACAGCACCACCACCACCATTATGCACATTTTATAGTCATCTATAAAGATAAAACATGCTACATTTTTAACATAAAAGAACTAATGAGACTAAATCAGTTACCTGGAACATAGTCTCCAGCATTATAGTGGAAGGAGGGCGAATATGCATGGCTTCCACTGAACTGGAGATGGAATCCATAGATGGAACGTGTCTCATTGAGCCATGAAGATAATTACTAAAAGACAAAAATAAATAAATAAATAAATAAATTTGTTTAAATTTCCACTGATCATAAATGGAATTTTCTTTAAGTGGCATATGCAGTATATGACCTGCTCTACTTACTGCCGTTAGGACTGTATTCACAGTTAAGAGTAAAATTGCGAACCTACTTAAATATATGCACGTGAAAAATCTGCAAAAAAAAAAATCGTTCGCCGGCGTATTTTTAATGCAATTTTTTTTAAATTACAGGCGATATTTTTTTTCCTATTCAATTATTTTTTTGCGTTAAAAATACGCCGTTTTTTTTTTTTTTAACATCCATACGTAAAAAGAGCAGGAGGAGCGCCCTGATCACAAAATTCCAAACTCATATGTTGAGGCAAACACAACTCCCACAAACCTTAATCCGGCACTGTTTATCATCCCAGAGGCATAAACCTGCATTCTGAGGGGAATCCTTGTATAAGTAGAGTGCACTTAACACATGGGGCCCGATTCAATTAGCTAAATATCGTTCGCCGGCGTATTTTTAACGAAATTTTTTTTTAAATTACAGCCGATATTTTTTTTCCTATTAAATTATTTTTTTGCGTTAAAAAAATACGTTTAATTTAAAATTCGCCCCTATGAGAGGTGCGGATTTTTAACGCTGCCCTATCTTGTGCCCCAACAGGGCATGCTGATGCTTGTAGAACTACAAGCATCAGCATGCCCATGGATGCCAGGGCAGCCTGCCAGCCAGGGACCGCTGCGCAGGTGCCTAGGTAAAAAAAAAAAACACCTTCTTAGAACGTCGCAAATCTCCTCCTGCTAGCAGGAAGTACCCGGCGCTAATGACAGGTTATTAACCAGTCTGAAATATCGTAAGAACGTTATTTCAGACACTGGCCAATAACCTGTCATTAGCGTCGGGTACTTCCTGCTAGCAGGAGGTGATTTGCGACGTTCTAAGAAGATTTTTTTTTTTCTCCGTTAAATTTTTTTACCGCTGGCTACTGTTTTAGCGCAGCAGTAAAAAAATAATTGAATATGCAAATTTTAAACGTTCAATTGCCGGCGAAGGCATCGTATTTTTTCCGACGCAATCTTTTTGAAAACTTCGCCGCCAATTGAATTGGGCCCACAGATTAAGATTTTGAAAAGTAAATATTTTTTGTTTTAAAACAGCATGTGGCCATTAACATATGTAAACAAAACCAGCATTAAAAATACAACTATAAATACAAAAAATATTTAATACAACACAAAGGCATAGTGCATCAAGTTATAAACACAATGATCCAGTACATATAGAGTTTCATAAACATTATAATAATGTAAATTTACAAAAGAAAAAAACACAAACAAAAAATAGAATAAGTAAATCTAGTGGTGTTTGGTCACAAAATTTAAAGGGTAAAAACCTTAAAATTATAAAGACAAAAAATTTCTCCTTTTAAAAGGTTAAACTCTTGGCGGCCACAATGGAAAATCAGCCTAGGATTAAATATACGCGCCTTTATTAGTTTTATTTTTAAAAATACATTAAGTGATTATACACATGCAGCAGGTGTGGCCTCAACTAAGTAAGCGATGACACATGGCCCTACAGCAAACAAAACGGTTCATCAACTTTCGAGTGATGGAGGGCTACCTTAGCTTTTCTTGTGTGTATGTTAGTTTATGCCAGGCTCTCCTACTTGTGAATCAGTACTAACTCTAGAGGAAAGCCCATACTGTACATTAGTAGCCCGTGTGCAGCTCATTTGCATTAAGTCTTGCCCCTCTAGCCACACATGCTGGACTCATTCCGTGCCGATGCCTGCATCAGTCCTTAGTCACATGTCCATGTATGTGAATCAGTCGGCCATGGTTTCTGTGCGTATATTTGGGTTCTGGGCAAGCGCAGTTTAACTGATCGTAAAAACATGCACAGAGATTCTGCACTTAAGTGTAAACATGTCCTTAGTGTGTGTAGGTTGTGTTTATAAGCATTTCCTGAAGTACACTGTCACATGCAGGTGGTGGATATCACCATGAATTTTGTAGACACGCAAGAGCAGGGGAATAATCACCTTTTTTTTTAGTTTTCTATGCAGACTTCACGTAGTTTATATCAATATGACGCAAATAACTAGATGGAATATAGTATACCTCATAGCTAAACCTTAATCAAAATGCTTTAAATCAGTTCAATAAAAGACAAACAAGGATCTGTTACATAACTCTAAACCCAATATGTGAAAGATATATTACTTTCTCCACAAGGTTATAAGGAGGTAGGCGGAAGAAACGGATTGTACTAAATGCAACACTTGTACTTTTTTCAACTTATAGATTATTTGTCACACTGGATCTTGTAAATGAAGGTTTCAGTCATCAGCACAGAGGCTAAATATCTCTTTTGTGTCTTCTAGAAAGGCCAAGTAATAACAACTCCAACACCCAAGACTGCAAACTTCTACACTGCGGTGTCAGAGCACACTTTATGGTTCATCCTACAAAATATAAATATCAGCAGAGTTGGCTCTGTCAAAGCAAAAAGATGAATGAAACTGGTAGGGAAGAAAAAAAAACAGTTTTTATTTTCCAGACCACCACTAGAGGGTGCTCAAACACTAGAGGATATTACTTGAAACATGGTGCACTATGCTGTAGATTAAGGACTAGGACTAGGAAATTAGACAATGAGAATAAACAGAAGGTTGTTATGGAAACAAGCAGATAGAGTCTATTTAGCAGCTTTCCAAAGTTTACAAAACATTTAACCAAGTTAATAACTGAAGATAGGTCAATACAAGGAAAAAAATATATAACAAAATAGTGAACGAAAAAGAGGGTTGTATGTGAGTTTACTACAGTTCCGTAGTTTCGTCTTGCGTACGTTGTTTTAAGAATTGAGCTACTACGCATGTGCAGATTATTTACACTAGCGCGGTCTTTAGACTATAGACCATGCTTACGCAATCTACGTACAATCTAGCGTACATAAGCATACGCATGCGTAGTAGCTCAATTCCTAAACCAACGTACGCAAGATAAAAACTACGGAACTGTGAATCCGGACCTATGTTGTAATGTGACACGCTACACAGGAGTCTGCTGGATTTGTCATTAGATGGGGAAAAGCGGATCCCAGCAATTAAAACCTAAATGTGAACAGTCCTAGAACACAAATACAAAACCCATGCAACAGAATCAAAGCACTGACAATGACATATATCCAGAATACTCACTGTCAAGTATTTCATCAGTAAAACCCCTCTCTATTGGAATGTAAAAGTAGATGGCACCTGAGACTGGAAGAAATAAGATCGCAGAAGGCTACACAGAGAGCTGACCCATAGTAACCCTAATTGATTGAGGAATCTAAGCTCCCTCTGATGAATTCTGGGAAGGGAAAGGATACTGATGGCAGTGTAAAGTTACAAAACGTAGAAAGAAGCGATCTGTAAAAGGCTTTGCTGATGTTATTCTATTCTGTGACAATAGCTGCTGACAAGCCACAAAAACACTGATCATGCCAGAAAGGTTTCCGTGCACTAGATGGAGCCACTAGGTGTCCATTATACGTAGGCCTGAAGACTGTGTTGGGCAGATGTATGTAACCTGTGGCTTCTATATTGTGTAAGGCCCAAGCTTGCAGGAAATGCTTCATCTCATGTGTCCATAGGTAAAAACCCCAGAAAAGATTTGCAGATTTAACACTGCTTCTTCTTTACACATCACAATAGCATCCCACATTTCTATCCAGTAAACACCAGTCTCACAGGTATGTAAACCAGGGTAGAAAAACAAGGACAAAAGTCACCCTGATCTCAGAGCAAACATATTGCAAAAGTTCTATTCTCTCCCAGGTTTTTTTTTCCAGGGGTATAGATAATGAAGTGTGGGTGCTGTCAATAACAACCAATCACATTCTAGCTTTAATGTACTCCTGTATTCTGGACATTAACTAGACTCTGATTGGTTACTATGGTCAACACTTACACCTTCCTGGCAATTGAAAGGTTGTGATATATATAACCCTAAGGATGAAATGCCTTCTGGAGAAAAAAAACCATTCATAAGCCCTTATGCCCATAAGAAAGAAGTAATCCAGGCTTATATTTAGCAGAATAAAGTAATAAAACTGCTGTGACTTCTCTCAACCCATCAGTCTCACATCTTCTAACTAAGCCGGTTTCCCAGTCACCTCCTTACTTCTTTAGCTGTGCTGCTCGGAGGCCCTAAGGGAGTCAGAAAATATTCATCCTTTGTAAACAGTCTGTAGGTTTCCTCACTAATCCTGACCGCAAGACGAAGAAAAAAAAAAATCCTCTGCCAAACACTGAGAGCTGGTGGATCCTTAAATGGCCATATTGAAACAGGACACTATAGTCTAATGACAGAAGCATCTCAGGGGGAACAAACCCCACCTTGTTAGAGTGAGGCTGCGGTGCAGGCATTAGGGAGATGGGCCCTGCTGCACATATTAAGAAACAGTTACACATAACGGAGACAGACACCTTTTCTGGAATCTTTCTGTACTGAGCTTCAATCCATCTCCTTTACATCACTTATGCCGATAGCCCTTTCACACTTGTCTCCTTACCCAAAATACGTATCTTAGACCATAGGCGCATAAGTGCCTCACGGACGACTTGTGAATCGCACTTGGAAACATATGTCTGGATATGCAACGCAAAAATACGCTCGTGAACTTTTAAATAAAAATGGACGGGGGACGGCATTTAATTTAAGGTATGTGGGCGTGCCTAACATGAATCGCGGTACGGAGGACTCATACGCACGCAATTGCTCACGGGAAGTTACAAGTAGGCTATGGAGGCGGAAGTCACCGACAGCACGGCCGAGAGGAGTGTCATGGGTAAAAGGGGGTTTGGCCTGCACCGGCCGTGCGTATAATTGTGTTCCTTCATGGAAACTGTTCTGAATACGGCCCAATATCATAACACCTAGCAACAGAGATTTATTGTAGTTCAGTTTAGAAAAAGGAAACGTCTGACTGGTTCCTATGGATCATAGTATTGTTTAATAACCTGAGGCTGTTACATAACTACTGGTGTGTGGCAAACAGTTTTTTCTATTTAGGTATTTTGTTGCATCGCTTTTACAAAGAACTTTAGACCTTACCATCAGTCTTACTTCTTTAGCTGTGCTGCTCGGAGGCCCTAAGGGAGTCAGAAAATATTCATCCTTTGTAAACAGTCTGTAGGTTTCCTCACTAATCCTGACCGCAAGACGAAGAAAAAAAAAAATCCTCTGCCAAACACTGAGAGCTGGTGGATCCTTAAATGGCCATATTGAAACAGGACACTATAGTCTAATGACAGAAGCATCTCAGGGGGAACAAACCCCACCTTGTTAGAGTGAGGCTGCGGTGCAGGCATTAGGGAGATGGGCCCTGCTGCACATATTAAGAAACAGTTACACATAACGGAGACAGACACCTTTTCTGGAATCTTTCTGTACTGAGCTTCAATCCATCTCCTTTACATCACTTATGCCGATAGCCCTTTCACACTTGTCTCCTTACCCAAAATACGTATCTTAGAAATGATAGACATTGGTTATAATGGTTAATAATTCCCACGTTATGCAACAGAAAATGCAGGTTTATTTTATTCATTTTAATAATGATGTCAGAGAAGGTGTATTTATTCAGTCTAATTACCCTTTTGGTGCACACATTACATTAATCGCAACAATGGGCCGTGTTCAGAGATCCGTTTTCGCAACGAGTTCTGTGCGTATTTTTAGGCACGTTTAAACTGCGCATGCATAGTAACTTTTTTTTTTAACGTAACATACGTAGACCATATGCGCATAAGTGCCTCACGGACGACTTGTGAATCGCACTTGGGAACATATGTCTGGATATGCAACGCAAAAATACGCTCGTGAACATTTAAATAAAAATGGACGGGGGACGGCATTTAATTGAAGGTATGTGGGCACGCCTAACATGAATCGCGGTACGGAGGACTCATACGCACACAACTGCTCACGGGAAGTTACAAATAGTCTATGGAGGCGGAAGTCACCGACAGCACGGCCGAGGGGAGTGTCATGGGTGTGACCTGCACCGGCCGTGCGTATAATTGTGTTCCTTCATGGAAACGGTTCTCTGAATACGGCCCAATATCATAACACCTGGCAACAGAGATTTATTGTAGTTCAGTTTAGAAAAAGGAAATGTCTGACTGGTTCCTATGGATCATAGTATTGTTTAATAACCTGAGGCTGTTACATAACTACTGGTGTGTGGCATACAGTTTTTTCTATTTAGGTATTTTGTTGCATCGCTTTTACAAAGAACTTTAGACCTTCACGTCAGTCCCTGCACCTATTGGGGCTACATACTAAAGACACACACACACACACACACACACACACACACACACACGTTAATTTAGTCAGCAGGCAAATAATTAATGGATGTTTTGGCATGTGCGAGAAAACCAGAGCACCCGGAGGATACCCATGCAGACACGGGGAAATCAACCATGTTGATTTCAGGGGGAGTCAAGTTAATTGTTTTCTTTGCATGCAGGGATATATCTTTGAATTGCTTACTGCACACAGATACTGACCAGCTTTACTATCACACTGTTATTTAGACTTGGGATAGGAAACATCATCTCTCAACTCTAATACTGTTTGCAGTAGATGAAATATGACTCCCCTGCAATCACCATGGTTTAGCCCAGGAGTAACTTTCCTTTCAATTTCAAGCTCCTTCTTAAGTCTGGATCCAGCCCCAAGTGCATAATATAAGTGCAAGAAAAAATGTCAAACCCTTCCGGGATCTGTATATTACAGTATTTTCAGTTCTTTTTTGCAAATAGATCATTTAAATTCTAAACCTTCCTCCAAAAAAAGACAAGCTTTAAATGCAAAAGGTCTTTAATAATGGTAGCAAGACTCACGTACGCACTACACTAGTAAGCTCACAGCAAGAGTGATTATTTTTCGCATGCTCGGAAGTGAGACCATCTTGACCCCTCTTCTCAGTGATGAGATTCTAGCTTTTGACAAAAGGGTCAGTTGCTATTTTTAACAGCTGAAAAAAAAGCCTTTCCATTTGCTCTGTTACTTTCCAACATCTGTTAAATCTCTTCCTCTCAAAGAGGTTTCCGGCTAATTGGCAGCGATTCAGTGAACCCGACCATGTGCCTGCATCTATGGGCTTGTTGCCCAATTAAAAAAATAAAACAAAAAAACCCAAAACAAAAACGACCCCCCCCCCTGACTCAACCACCACGCACACATAAACATAGACCCTCACAACAATAACAAAGCAACAGAATCCAGAAGCTGGGAGAAGGCAGAACGTGCTTTGTTGTACAGAGGTTGGATAACAAAGACAGCGTGTGCAGCTCCCGGGCGCTCATATAATGGGAGGAAGTGAAGCTCACCCGTTTAGCCTAAGCCCTGCAGTTTTAGCTGGCACTACTGTCCAGTAAAAGAAAGCTGCTCACATTTCATCCAAACAAGTAAACAAACAAACCACAATACACAACAGCACAACTCCATGTGTCACATAGCAGATTGCCATTTTATTTTTACAAAATTTTTTTATTTTTTATTTACTAATTGGTCTAAAAAAAAAAAAGTTTGTCCAATAGTATAAAAGCCACAAGGTCTTCTGGGGGACATTTAATAAATAAAAAACAAAGCAAAACAGCTGTCTCTCTTATAAACAGCACTAACAAATAGGCAGACTAGATGGGCCACGTGGCTCTTATCTGCCGTCACTTTCTATGTTTCTATGTAACAAAGCCAAATACACCAGGATCTCCTTGTATAGGTCTGTACACAAAACAATGATTTCCAATCTATCTGGCTTATAAGGAGAGGCGTTTATGCTTAACTTAAACTGTATGTTTATATCTAAACTGTATGGAGGAGGGGATCACTATAGGTCTATGGCAGGCTTGGCTAACCTGTAGCTCTCCAGGTGCTGTAGAACTACAAATCCCAGCATGCTTTGTCAGGTTTTGGCTAGGCCTATGCAGCTAAAGCATGCTGGGACTTGTAGTTTTGCAACATCTAGTAAGCCACAGGTTGGCTAGGCCTGGACTATAGTGTCAGTCTCGGACATACCAAAAAAGATATTGTCAAAATACCCCAAAGATATATATATTTATATATAGTTAATCCTTGCCAAAGTACGTCACAATATGTATGTATGTAATCTTTGCCAAAGTATGTCAATATATGTGAAACGTTCTGTATTTAATGACAAAGCAATTAATCCTGTAAGAGTAGCATCTCCCTTCTTGAATGACAGGCTTGCAATATGCACTGTGTGGAGGAGAAGAATGAGGAGTCAGTGATGTCACAGTAGCTTAACAGACGGAGTGTAATGGTAATTATTAGTACGTTAGAAATAAAGTTCTGTGTTGGTTTGTGCTGTTCATTTGATATTTTAAGGGTGTATTATGTGTGATCGTAACTATAACGCACAGTTTCAGAACACACCAAACATACAAGGAATAACCTGGGTGTGTGTGATTCACGAAGCGAGTTCTAAGTAGAAAGCAATTTGCCCTTGGCTACACTTATCCCTGCACAGAAGAAATGCTGGGAACCCTCTGTATAATACCTGTTGGTGCTGGCCTTTCGTGATAAGGTTCCACTTGGTGAAGCGGGTGGGGTTTGGTAAATGAAATTGTAATCTGAGTTCTTCAGATCGTGTATCACCTGTGGAAAGGGAAATGAAAGAGAACGGAGTCACTTCTCACGCGTCTAATGTTAGGTCAGAGAGGAGAACAGCTATTGCACTGAATAGCAGCGTAGCCTATACACAAGTGCAGCCTCATCACTTCACCGGCTGTCCACAATTACTTGTCTCTCCTGTATGGTAGAGACAACATATTTACTGACTAAGAATGTACAGAACAAGGCTGGAGGTAGAATAATCACTTCTACATAACCAAAGAGCGCTGCAAACATGACATCACTAATCCCATCCCATAATGCTCTGCATCACCTGCACAAAATATCAAGGCATATTTACAGGGTGAACACCAAGCAAAAGACAGGACAAGCAACACAGTCCATTACTAAAAATAAAACCTTTTAATTTAGGTCCCTGCACAAGTCACCCCGCAGGAATGACAGTTCTCCTTGTTAAGATGTATGTTTAGCCAGGGCCACCGTCATCACATACAGGCCCAGGACCCAGCCGCTATGTGACGTCATTGATGAGGTCACATGGGGCGGGGCGGGGCCCAACAGACACAGAGAAGGACTTCCCCGCACATTGGTTGTTTGATAAATAGCTCTGAACAGCAAGTATCGGCGTTAGGATACAGCTGATGCCTGCTGCTACAGAGCTAGGTAAATATCGGCGGGCCCACATCAGCATGGGGCCTGGGACAGTAGTCCCGGCTGTTCCGCCTTGATGGTGGCCCTGTGTTTATTAGTGAACTGTCTTCTTTGCTGAAAAGTGATCTCTAAACCTTTATGCTATATTACAGCATATTTATGATTTATGCACACATTTATTGGACCAATAGTAAAAGCAATGTGCTTTGCTCACATCAATATATAGGTTATGCAAACAGGTGTATGAAAGGCACAGAGGTAATCTAACCAAATCCTCAAATAGAAGAGAAATCCTAAAAGAAATGGTTTACAAGCACCCTCTGAACGGATAAAGCCACCTCACCTGCTCACTCATTGGGGGCAGTTTATTTGGCTCAGCAGTCAGATTGGTCAGATCTTCCAGGATGGTTTGTAAGTGAGTTATTTCTCCCAGCATGCCGATCTCCTCATCCTATTAATAAACACACAATAAGAGTCAGTAGAACTAAAATCATTCGGGTAATACAGCCAAATATGATCAAATATGGTGCTGTAACAGGAAAACGCAAATAGATGGGCAACAATAAACCAGACAATTTACGGCTGTTCCAGCAATTGGCGACATGAGTAAAGCTTATACACAATAAATAAAAAGAGAAAGTGAACAATGTCAGCAAATTAGCTGATCTTTAACCCCAGATAAAAGGATTGTTATCAGACTTCTCCTGGTGGGGGAAATATTTCATACTAGATCAAAATAGGCAACGTGTGTGTGTGTGTGTGTGTGTGTGTGTTTGTATGTGTATGTGTATGTGTCTGTGTGTGTATGAGTGCGTGTGTGTGTGTATGAGTGTGTGTGTGTGTGTCTGTGTGTGGTATGAGTGTCTATGTGTAGTATTAGAGATGAGTTGAGATAGTAACACTAGTCAGTGTCTGTGTAATAATATAATAATAGTATAATAGTATTAGAGATGAGAGGTGATAAATAACAGTGTAATAGTAACGCTGGTCAGTATCTGTGTAATAATATTATAATAATAATATAATAGTATTAGAGATGAGAGATGATAAATAACAGTGTGATAGTAACGCTGGTCAGTATCTGTGTAATAATATAATAATAATATAATAGTATTAGAGATGAGAAGTGATAAATAACAGTGTAATAGTAAAGCTGGTCAGTATCTGTGTAATAATAATAATAATA
>WWET01001633.1:101699-124649 GCA_011038615.1 Limnodynastes dumerilii
ATATATATAGCTAATGTTGTAGCAGACATTTCTGAGCTGAGGTAAATGGAATCCAGTGCTTTCATTAGGTAGGCATGAAAGCTTCAGTATCTCTTAGTGGCAACTGTCTCTTAAGGGACTTCTCAAAACAAATTCATGTTTTAAATGGATATTAAGGCTCCAAGGGGTTGACACTGTGTAAATACATATCACAAAAAAGGTGATTGTTTATGTCTGAACATATATTCTAAATAGTAGCTAGGAGTAAACTGCCTCACAGAGGACATCATTAATGTAAAAAGACATTGCTGTGATGCTTCCCATTTTCCCTAATGGAAAAGTAACGTTCCAGAAAAGTACTGAGAAATATAACACAGTGGTCTGTTCAGTGCTCGCAGATCAGGAAGGATCATTTGTACTCTATGACATGTCTGCATTGCCAGAGATTGTGAAGCAATGACTGTTTTAGGAGCACAAGATCTGAATGTTAAGAGAGGAAGACTTTCCAGTGTATGTCACCTTGTGGAGATTCAAGCGATTCTTTGTGGAGATTCCAATCCACATATATTAGTGCAAACTAAATTGCGTGCAGTTAATGGGATTCTTATTAAGCATAAAAGGTGCAGAGGAGCTTTAATTAAGTTTTGATTTGGTAACCAAAGGTCTAACAGTAAAGTTAAATGACACAAAATGACTACAAAATAAAAAAAAATAAAAAAGGATGTAAAATGTAGATATTCCCTCACTTTCTCATCTAGATATTTGCTCCCTAATTCATGATATTTTACATGACTCTGTAAGGTCCCATAACGAATTTATCTAAAGTAATGGGTTAATTAATTGAGCCATGGTTCAGTTTTACATGTAATGAGCAGGCAAATATTTCCATCATGAAATGTGGACAGTTATGCAATGAGAGACATGTCTAAACTCAATGACCGGGTCCAGATTTCTGTCCGACGCACAACTTCCGCAAGCTACATGCGGAAGTCGGGTGCTTTTAGGCACTGCACATGTGTAGTGTTGGCTAACCTATGACACTCCAGGTGTCGTGAAACTATGAGTCCCAGCATGCCTTAACTGCAAAAGCATAGCGGCTCCCTGACAAAGCATGCTGGGAATTGTAGTTTCGCAACACCTGGAGTGCCACAGGGCCTTCCCTTATATCCGCATGCTTAATTCACGCAAAGGGGGGTGGCGATAGACATACAGATGTGGGCGAGTGGGCGGCGGGAATTGAATGAACGCAGATCTGTGCAGAGAACTTAAGGCTGGTATTGGATGCATTAAGTTATCCAGAGACCGCACGTGAGAGGAAAGTGACATGTGCGGACATTGAAACCTCTGTGTGTTTGAGGCCCTATGTTTCTATGGGCCAGATCCTAAACTACGTAGGCGAGCGATGTTACGCTAGCCGCTGGCGTAAAATCGCTCATTAGTATTTACAGCGCAGCAGATGTTACGTCACGTAACTGAACGTACGCACCGGCCTAGTATCAACAGCGTAACTACGAACGAAGGGGCATTTAAATCGTGCAGTATGGGCATGCTTAGACACTTACGTACGTGAAGCCTATACGTAACGTCAGTAGTTACACTTTGGCCGTTTTACATTTGCCAAACCCTACCATAACTTTTCAAAGAGTGTATGAGCGAGGGGAGTGCGTAGAAAATACGCTACGCTGTGAAACGTAACAAGCACTTAGGTCTGGATCTACCCCCATATCTCTGTAGCTTTAAGGGAAGCGCCTTTGGCTATATTTCATTATCTGTTACCTAAAGGAGAAGAAAAAACGTACTCCTGAAAGTCTTTTTTACATTATTATAGGCAACGTGGATTGTTTTAATGTATAGTGCAATGGTCACAATGCAATGGCATTTCATAGTGAGTAACACTTCTAATTTAAAGTAAAACAAAGATTTGACACATTAAAGAACAATGAGAAGTCTAGACAACATTTTAAAGTCACAAAAAATCAACCCACACATTCATATGTCATGTCATTACAGGGGGAGGGGCAGCTTCTGTAATATGAATGGGGAGTATATTCTGCTGCAATGATCTCATTCAGCACTGCAGCTCTCCTGAGTCACCCCTAGTATGTGCCACAAAGCTAGGCAGCAAAATACCTTGTGGTGGAGCAGAACGCAGGAAAGTAAATTAACAAGTCATAGATTCATGCAAATGGAAATCTACATAGGGAAAGCAGCAAAAGTTAACAATGTGGTTTTTTAAGCAATGTGTTTTTTAACACAAACTGGGTGGTTGCTAAAGGGATTTTTCTTCCAGTGAGAAACACATTAATCTTTATGTACATACTGAAGAACATCTTTGTGTTCGCAATTTGGGCAGTGCAGGATTGCCAAGAAAAATCCAAATCAGTGACAAAACGCTCTTTCAGGAGAGAGCCTGTGAAGTAATTGCTCAGGATGGCTTTGGAAACACACACTTGCTAGCCAAAAAATAAAAAAACATGAGGCTCACCAGTCAGCCTGTGATAGAAGCATTTGAGGGAACTTAAATCTGGATTAGCGGTATATCTCTTAACCACTAGAGAACTATAAAACACTGGTATTCCGTTTCTTCGGCAGCCGTTAGGACATTTTGTTTCCATGGGAACATGTAGACAATAATACACTGATATAAACTGCAGAAAGGCTTTAATATTACCATCACGCAATAAAATATACTTTAGATACTAAATATATTATGATACAAAGCTATAACTATAAGATAGATTCATTAAACTTCTCTAAAAGATAGCAACCAATCGGATTCTAGCTGACATTCTCTAGTATGTTATATGAAAGGGAGAGCTGAAATCTGATTGGTTGCTATGGGCAACATTCAATTTTTTCCTTTTAAGAAGTTTAGTATATTTAACCCTATATCTCAGTCACTTATGCCTTAATAATTGAGAATTGTATAAAGGGCTTGATTTTCACTTTAATGAATACTTTCTGATTCTTGAAATTTGAAAGAGCAGGATCACCTGGGTATGAGGGCTAACCAGCCTGAGCCTCCCAGAACATAAGCCGTGTGAGGAATTTGTAGAGTTTCCTCCTTTTTCATTCCCCATCATCTTATACATTATAATGAGGTCTCAACTTGTAGCACACATATAACAATTTAGGCTATTGCAATGAACAACACAATAGCCATGCTGCTAATTCTTGGTCAGAAGTGGTTTTGTAAACCATATTTTTTTATTAAGACAGTCCCCAGTTCCCCAGGAAAAAAGCCTCAATACCCCTTAATAGTCTGCTAAAAAAAAAAATATAAAAATAATAATAGTAATAATTGGTTTATTAGTTTTATCAAGACATGTACATGTGTATGTAACAAATATAAAAGTTTTTGGAAGCAAAGACGTGCCTTTAATGCATGCTAAAAACAGCCTATATATATATTCATCTTCAGTACATTGATGAATTCTCCTTACATTCATCTTTTTTTATCCCTATAGAGGTCTCTGAAAGGCTCACAATTTCCTGCCTTTCCTATTTCCTCTGTCAGACTTCCTTCCCCAAAAAACAACTCTATTAATCTAAGCCTGTACTAAAAGCAGGAAGTGTAATTTTGAATAAACCCTGTGAATTATAATCCATGGAGAACTGTATTTCTTACTCTTGCTCTCCACATAATTGAAAAGAAATATACAGTGCAGTAGCAGAAATGTACATTAACTGAATGCATGGTGGAAATGATATCAGTGAAAGCCATGTACAGCAAGCCTGCAGAGAAATCCCAGAGGGGGCATTTCATTATATGCTGTTTCCCAGCGGTACTTTTATTTTCAACGCTAACCAATGACTTAGACTTATGTTCATAAAGCATAGAGCAAAACTAATATATATAATAATGAGGATGGAAAGCCCAACACTCTCAACCAGAGCCATAAATCATAGGAGTTTTATTCAAGTTATGAAATGTTAATAATACGTAACTTCTTATAAAAACATTTGTATTAAAGCAACTCTAGCATACGTTTTCAATCCATGGACAATTGGCTTCAGTGGTTTCTGATTTCAGACACAAGTACTAGTAGTTTTGCCATCAGTGGCTCTACCAATACTGCCTGATGGAGGCAACAGAAAGGTCTAACGTAGTGGCTTTGATATTGTAGTCACCAAGTAAATGACAGATCAGCATTGTTGTTCTGTGGGTGTATACTTCATCAGTTTCATTCCCTCACAGTGTTAATAAGGAGAGGCGTGGCTTAATGACACATTTCCATCATTAAGCCCTGCCCCAACCCTAGTGAAAGCATAAAACCAATTCAATTGACAGGCTGGGGCGGGGCTTAACAGACAGGGTACAAGTTCATGCAAATAAGGAATACAATACAATGCAAAAATAGCAGAATGTTATGTATGGAGAATAGAGATGCAGGATATGTGTGTAGGAGCAGGAGAGACAGACAGTAGAGAGAAAAGGTGGGAATTAAAGGGGACAAGGTAGAGGGGTGATAACAGGAGGGAGGAGGCCCTGCTTCTAACAGCTGACATGCTAAGTGAGAGGGGGTGAAAAGAGGGGGGACACAGGGATGAACATGGGGAGGGCAGGTAAGCTTAGGTGGAGGAAGGGTAGGCTAGCCTGAAGAAATGGGTTTTGAGGGAGTGTTTGAAGATATGGAGGGTGTTGCCTGATAGGTTAATAGGTTGTTCCAGTGCAGAGGGACAGCCCAGGAGAAGTCTCGGATGCAGGAGTCTCCTCCGGTTGGAGTTGAGGCAGTGGTCACCAGCAGAACGGAGAGGTTGGGTGGGAGTGTGGATGGAGATATAGGAGAGGCAGGGATTGCTGGAGGAGGAGGAAAGAACCTTGTAGGTTGTGAGGAGCTTGAAGAAAATTCTGAAAGGGACAGGAAGCCAGTATAGGGATAGACAGAGAGAGGAGGTGGAGGCAATGCATTTGAAGAGGAAGAGGAGGCTGAAGAGAAGAATGTTACAGTAGTGGAGATGGGAGATGACGAGAGAGTGAACAAGTGTTTTAATGGCATCTGCGGTTAAGAAGGGTCTGATGCAAGCTATGTTGCAGAGGTGAAAGCGGCAAGACAGTGAGAGGGCACAGATGTCAAGCATGTGAAAGAGGAAAGGAAAGTGAAGAGTCAAGGATGACGCCCAGGAAGCGAACTTGGGTAGAGGAGATGGTGCAGTTGCCCATAGTAACGGAGATAGTGGGGTGCAAAGGGGATACGTGAAGGAAGACTATGATTTCAGTTTTGTCCACGTTAAGCTTGAAGAAGCACTGGGGCATCCCTGAGGAGATGGCTGAGAGGCAATCTGACACTTTGGACAGGATTTAGGGGGAAAGGTCAGGGGAGGAGATAGATTTGAGTTTTGTTGGCATAGAAGTGCGAGTGAAAGCCAAAGGAACTGATTAGGTCACCCAGAAAAGAGTTGTAGAGTGACAGAGAAGGGGTCCAAGAATTGAGCATTGAACGGGAAGAGGAGCTGGGGGTTGAGACAGAGGAGGAGTGGTACTAGAGATAGGAGAACCAGTCCAGAGAGGCTGAGAGAGTGAAGGGTGTAAAGCAGGATCTATTCCTTCCCTCAAAGAGCTCCCAGCAGAGTGTGTGATTATATATATATATTTATTTATTTGGGGACCTCTGCCGGGGGTGAGCTCTCAATTTAAAATACATAATATACGACACAAAGTTGGGACTCTACAGTTAGGACCACCAAAACAGAGAAGCCTTGTAAGTGGCTGGTGGCTTGTCATGAATCTGCAGATGTATGTAACTAATTCTTACTTTTATCTTTTATTTTAAAGATAGAAAGTCATGGTTTGTTACTGGGTAACTGCAAGAGAGCTGGGGTGCCTTTTTTTTGTATTTGTGTAAATTTCCCATACCTTACAGCACCTGGTCCACATCACCTTATAAATTAATTTGACCCACCTCTATTTTGTGTGTGTGTGTGTGTGTGTGTGTGTGTGTACATATAAAGTATACAAGGGGACGCTTCATGGTCTAATACGTTTTTTATTCATCCATAAAAAATGATATATTAAAATCAATAACGTATGAATCAGCATTAGAGAAATATAGAACCATACAAAGTAAGATCACATATAGCAGTAAATTTTACATCTCCAGCGGTTAACTCTGCAAGCTGTGTCCCATCGTCCTGGAGATATAGCAGGCTTGTTCTTTCCGCTGGTGGGTAATCACAAGGAGGATTGTCGAGGAGGCTTGATGTTTGCCTCGTCTTTATGCATTTCATCAATTGGACTTAGATAGATAGATAGATAGATAGATAGATAGATAGATAGATAGATAGATAGATAGATAGATAGATAGATAGATAGATAGACACACACACACAACTATATCTATATAGATATAATGTATAATTATATGTATTTATATAGATATTTATCAATGTATGTATATATGAAGGCATATCAGTCACAATTTTGTGTTCTCTGCCAGGCTTCTGGAGGAAGGAGGAAAAAGAAAAAGGAAGAAAGGTGAGAAGCACAACACACACACACACACACACACACATATATATACATACACACACAAAGTTATAAATACTGATACTACTACCAACGACGATGGAAAAGACAAACAAACAGAAGAATTCTGGCCAATGTTCTAATTACAATGATTTTCAATGCTTTTCTAACAGTGATGCAAAATATGAATTACCTTTCTTCACCTTCTTCTGTAACTTTATTGTATCAGAGGATTTCTTCTTAATCTCAGCCCGGGCCTTCTTGTACTCTGAAAAGAGACAAACCGGTAATTCAAATATACAATAGAGTAATAGACTCTGGCAAAGTACAATGTCACTATTCATGATGTGTTTTACCTTCTTGGCATGAGGTGCACGGCAACATAATATATAAGGTTAAGGCTTGTGCTCTCTCTCTTTCTGGCTATAGAGATACATACATACATTTCTATGTTCTTCTAAAGAACCTCAAACCAAGCTAGTGCAAACACGAGGTTCCTATCTACCGAGCAATAAGTATTTCCATATGCAGCACTTGCTTGTGTCCCATACTAAGGAAGTGACAACATACTTTAAAGGTATCTCCGCTGGGAGTGGGGGCATAATATATTGTCATGCACTTACCTTACTTTATCCTTAAGGCTGCTATCGGGACATAACATTTACCCAATGCACTGAACACAATATGAACAGGTCTGCCTGATAAACTAAACATAAAACGATTAACACAATGTGCTTAGGCTACTTCATAATGCACACTGATTTCCTGTTTGGAAAACACTATACACCATTAAAGCAGCCACTATAATTATTAACACAGACAAAACATGTCTCCATACTGTAGCATTGGCATAACTAATAATTAGGATAATAAATGATTTGTGAGTTCAGAATGTGCTTTTGTGACAGTGACCGGACTGTCCTCTACTGAACTGCACTGAGCAATCAGACGAATCTTTGTTTACAGTTTGCAACTCTGCAAACATTTAAGAAGCAGCTCAACCAAACAGAAGTCCGGGGTTTTTTTTGTGCTACATTATTTCATTAATATTTGACATAAAACAGGCCCTGCAATTACAGGATTTAACCAGGTCAGGTGACTGCCTCACTTAGAACCAGAAATGCTGCAATATGTTTTATTAGACCCCATGACCGACAACTATTTTAGTCAAAACAGAATGTCAAAAGAAAGCTGTATTAATGTAAACAGGCGTAAAACAACAACTGAGCTGTTCAGTGTTAAGTGGAAGCTGTGCTGGGTCTTATTAAAGGGATATAATGAGCTGCCTACAGTGATGTAATACAGGCGTAGAAGACAGGCTGCTGTGACATGGTTAGCATGCCAACAAAGGTAATCTATTAATGCATTACTCAAGGAACGTTCCTTACATTCTAGTGGACCTCATGTAATAAGTAAGGATCCGATTGTGCAGCATTCAAATCTCCGAACACATTGCTAGTAGAGATCCCATAGCGGATGCCCACTGTGTCCACACAATCTGAGCAAGTGCTTGGGTATCGCTCTCACCGACTTCCGACAACAGGAACCGACATTAAAAGATTCAGCCTGTTCACTATTACAATGGTTGTGGGTCGGAAGTCTGGATTGGTGAGCAGTCTCCTAGAGCTCCCTACATTATAACATACAGTACTAAGCCCCATCTACTTGAAAGCCCCCTCCTCCTGTCAGCAGTCATTTGTTGTATAAGTCTGGATCGAGCAGACTGTTTTTATCAGGTTAGTGCGGATGTGCAGAGCATGAAATCAAAGACTTTTCCAATCCGGCTGCACAGAAAATGAACAGTTATCACGAGTTTAGAAGTGATGAAAACCACAATCTAAAAATATATACTGTATGCTGGAATGCCCTCACTGTATACAACGGTGAACAGGGCTGTCACAGAAGATCCATGGGACTTTTGAAAGAGGGAGGAATGTTTGGCAGCAGCAAACAGAAGACTGGGAACATGTGTACACTCCAGATTGTACAGAAGTCTGAAATGCAAGCAGGTAAATAACTGCAGAGCAAAGCACTGCATATTACGGCCTGTATTCCTGTGTAAAAACAGGGATAATGCTAATAAAAATAAATAAATAAAAAAAAGACAACCCACACTAAAACCACACTGTCATTGCCATATGAATATATTTTAGAATTATGTCACAGCAAAGAAAAACAGCAGTCATGCGTATACGCGTGTATGTGTGTGTGTACACACAAGTTAGAAAGTCTCTTACCTTTTGCGTGATCCTTATCAAGCTGATTTGCAACCTTCTTCCATTCCTCAATCTTTCCTTCTAAGGGGTTTATTAAGCTGTCACTTAGAGCTCTGTATTAAAAAAAAAAAAACTATTTGAAAAGAACATACGATTGAGGAGAAATGTCCTTGCTTCAGTTTATCAATGAGCCTAAACTTCCTTCTACCAATGGGTATACCTACTATAGTCTGCAGAAACCCAAGCAAGGATTACTGGCATATTGTAGATCAATATTATAAACAGGTTTGGAGGGTTTCTCAGTTAAGTAACTGCACTATACAGGCTGGGCCTGATTCAGACTTAAGGAGCTTGAAAATAAGAGGAAAGTTACACCTGGGCTAAACCATGTTGATTGAAGGGGAGTCATATTTCATCTGTTGCAACAGTATTAGAGTTAAGAGGTAGCATTTCCCAGCCCAAGTCTAAATAACAGTGTGATAGTAAAGCTGGTCAGTATCTGTGTGCAGTAAACAATTCAAAGATATATCCCTGCATGCAAAGAATACAATTAACCTGACTCCCCCTGCAATCAACATGGTTTAGCCCAGGTGTAACTTTCCTCTCTTAATTTCATGCTCCTTTTTAAGTCTGAATCAGGTCCGCTGCCATCAAAATTATTTAACAAAAAAAAAACAAAAAAAACCCTCAAACAAAAAACCACCAAGAGAGGTAGTATGGTCTCTGCAATAGCTGCTAGTTAGAAACCTAGTAAAAGTTGCCATGTCATCAAATGCAGTAAATGACAGCCTTCTATTTATAGTCAGAGAAGGCAATTTCAGGTCTAATTCCAACTTGCACTGAAAGCACAAATGAACGTTCAAACAGCTGAAATAACTTCAGTATGTAGATAATATCACCCACAACCCCTTCTATGCAGGAAAAGCATCAACTAAAATAAAGACCTTTCCATAAGGCGGCACAAATCAGTAGTAGCCAGCAGAGACACGTCGTGAGGAGTCTCTATAAGTGTACACATACCATCACCCTACCGCTGCCTCCTTTTATTTATTATGTCCATATAGTCTTGCCATTGTGTTACACTTCTGTGTAAGCAGAACAGATTAATGAATTCAGAGAGTAATATTACTTCAACGGGTAAACAGAGAGGTAAAGGATTTCTACAGAACAAGAAAACATTGGGCTTCACGGTACCAGCTGACCGCAACCGACAAATAGAAGATTCTAACCAGAGCTGTAACCAGAAATGTACAGGTCTAGTTACGGCCCTGATTATAAGTCTGAGAGCTGCTACTTAAGGAACCAGAAAAATACTAAGACTAAAAAGTGTAATACTGAGGAAATAAAAAAACAACACAACACAACACAACAACCCCCTCCCTTCCCACCATACACGTAACTGTAGGGAGTAAATATAAAGGGGGTTTCTATCAGGCTGTTACAAGCTATTAGTCACTGCAGGGATGCATGGCTTCAGGACAAGTTTCCTGTGGTTACAGCCATGACTGGACAGCTGCTGCTGAATGACAAGGCCTGCATATAAAGCTCTTCTCTGCCTACTAATCATACTGCAGTTGTCACACGTTAGGCCTGCCTTGAGGATCGCTCATACCCGGAATGTCATGACATCATCCAGACACAGAACCACAGAGCTATGACTTGTGATCAGAGCATTATAAAATGAAAAAACTCTCCAGCACTGACATATATTCATATATACACTAATATCATCCGAATAAAAAATAATCATTCACTCTGCAAAGTTCTATTAGGAGACCTAACATGCTTTATATTCCAGGTTTACTGGCAGCATGCATTGCCTTTATAATATGCTGTAAGTGGGAAGATAAATAGGAAGCTGTAGGTTCTAATAGTAAGTAGAGCAAAAGCAGGTTACCACGTCCATAGCCAGACTATTCGCCCTGATATCATCAAGATAAAATAAAATGCTAGACGTGTTTAGTTTCCATAGCAACAACTCTTAGGTGTGCATGTCTGATAGCAGACACACAGGACAGCCTCTGATTACATTGGTGTTTCCTGACTTACATTAGCATTATTCATAGCACAGCTTATAGTAAAGACCCAGAAACACTTCCCAACCCTTAATATACACTCAAACACTAGCAATTTTATCTTGCCAAACCTATCAGAGGTACGTCTGGCCCTTTTCACTCCCTTATTTGTCTGGGTTATTTTTATAATTATAAAATGTAACATTTTCTTTTCAACTCCAATTAGATGTTTTAAGCAATCCATGAAAGCAGCAGCCTGGGACTCTTCACTGGCAAGAATGGAATCTCAACATAGGTGCTTATAATTATGCGAAAAAACGAATCAATATTTTAGGGACATTTAAAAACGACTAATTACACAGAACTAGATGGTGCAGAAGAAACAAGCAGTTTGATTCAGTGCTGTAGGCTTCCTGCAAGTACTGCACTGTTTGATAGGATAATAAATACAGAGGGTTATTAATAAGCAAGAGAGGTTCTGCAGGTTGTAGACAGACAAACCACTTACACTGTTAGATGCTTCAGACGGGACTCGATATTCCGGTGTCTCATACACATCCTGGTTAGGGCAGAACCTATTTCTTTAGTTGCTCCTGAAATCCAGAAAAGATATATATTTATATACAGAAGCTTTTAACGCATTTATAGAACGTTTCTGCATTTTATTTTACAGATGGCAGTGAAAGTTAGATACTGGTTAATAGCAGTGTGCCAGGCATTTTCTCCCTTTTAATAGCCCCTGTGTGGATTACCCCTGCCATTCATGCCTATCTTTGGATTAAAGTCGTTGATTTGGGCAACCACCATTCTGTGTTACTCTGTTAGGAAGCAGTCTGGGAATGTCAGTCTTTGAAGGCTTTAAAGGGTGCCTCAGGCGTATAATCTATCAATTTAAAAACACACAATATATATCCTAATATGGGGGCTCTAAGGCTTTAGAGCTAGGAACACCTTAGAGGAAAGCCCTGAAAGTGGGAGGTGGCTTATCACATTTGCAAATGTGTGTAACCAATGTTTCGGTGTTTTTTTTAATGTACAGCACTGTACACACACACGGGCTACAAGACGGTAGTGATAAAATTGTGACAATGTACAGAACTACATATTATGTGCCTCTTCTTATAGAAGTGTAAAATTTTCCCGGTGCACATATGCACAATGCAGGAAATCTTGTTCTTGATCTCTCTCTAAATGTTTGCTTTGAGTGAAATATTGGCACCCGAGAATGTACTGCGTTAAGCTGGCCACACACTAGAGCGATTAGCGGCCCAAACACACGATAATCGTGGATTGGGCCAAATATCGCTCTAGTGTGTGGTGCAGATTTTTTTTCCCAAACCGCTATAAAACCATCCAAAAACGCTACAGCCCAATTAACACATCTTTTGGAATTCCTGAATGATAATCGGAACCTAGCTGCGAATTTTGGAGGTACCTAGCGCTCTGCCCTCTCTCCTTCTATGTAAAATGACTGCTGGACAGACATTTATCACAGAAGGAGAGAGGGCAGAGCGCTGCAGAGCCAGGCAGCAGAGCTGTGTCCTCTCTCCCTCTGTCTGGGTATACGGTGCTGTATGCCCAGACAGAGGACACCGTGCAGCAGCCGGTGTGTTTTTTTTTTTTCCCCCCACTGAGAATTTTTTTTGCAGCCAACCAATAAGCTGGCTGCATGGGTCTCCTATCAAGATTGTCAGGAGACCCAGCCAATCAAAGAGAGACTGCAGCCAGCCAGTTTTCCAGCAGAGATTATCGCCCCCAGCCTCTGCTGTGTATGGTGTCTATATCGGGACCTTTCCCCAGGGAAAAATCGTTCCGTTTATCGGCAGCCACACGATGGGAGCGATAATCGCTCTAATGTGTGGCCAGCTTTAGGCCTAAGATGTTCAATGAAAGCCCTGTAGCAAACTTTCCCATAGTCTGACATTCGAACATGGAGGTGAAAATAAAGCTTTTTTGTGTGTTTAAAACAGCCTAAAATAAAAGCAGGGCATGAACAGCAAACAAACATAACCACCAATTTGGGAGAGCCCCTCCCAGTCAAATGGACTGGGCAATATCCCAAACTGTGTCTGTTATTGTAATTTACCTGGGTGCATTGCACAACCAAATGAGTGTATAGCTAGTCATCCAAAACAAAGAGCACTTAATCCAGAAATCAATTTCATGTACTGGCTAAATGAATATCACAGGGGATACAGGCGCCGTCCTCGCGTGCTTTACAGAGGGAATCCAGTACACACAGGCCTGTAAGATCTTTAGGCCTCTATGCACGGCAGAGGAGTTGCACCAATCAGAAAGCTGACCTCAGAAGCCTGTAACGGTCAGAACCAACCATGCATAAGGCTTGGAATACATAAGCACACTACATAGGAGGTAATTATGAAATAGGGCACAATCTAATGCTTGTAGAGTGTGAGAAAAGCATACATTTTTGGATAGTATGTTATGATCTAACTATAAGGGAGACATCTCATATAAGGTGGTTTCCAGGTGAGATCTCACTACTACTATTCATATGCAGCTAAATGCAAAACCAGCAAATTCATAACGAATCAACTAACCCTATGACAGAACCAACCAGTTGCGACTTAATCTGATGCATGAACAACCATCATTATTTGCATACAAAGGTGGTCATATTCAGCACAGTAGATCATGTTTCTGATATGACCAAAGTGATTATATTACCATATTTGCCTTTACAACATTAGCTAGTATTCCATTAACAGCAACAGGCAATCCCTTCCATGAGCTATAAAGCAGGGCAGAGGTGAGTGTATCCGTGACTATCATTTTGCTCATCCACACAGACTATTTTACTAACTATAATATTATATTCGTATTTTTACTTATATACAATGAGCTAGTTTCTAGCCACAAACAATACTGTTAACAGTATAATCATTACTGCAAATGTAATGAAGACACAAGTAATAAGAGCATTGCAGTAATACAAAATAAACTTTGATTTGTTATGAACTGTGATGTTTTTTCCATAATCATTTCATTTTGGAAACAATAGCATAAAACCTTGCTGGTTGTTACGTCAACTGATCAAATTGTAGACAGGTCAAAATGTATTTTGATAAGTATTATGTTAGTATTACATATATGTAGGCTGGAGACCCTAAGGACACAGGATGGGTTCAGTGGGTCTCTCTCCTATCCAAACCCCAAAAGCCACATAACAGACTCATTACAAATGTGTTATATTATCCGAGGGATAATAGTGTAGCTATCATCATAAAGAAAATGGCTGACTATGAGTAGTGTTTCTTTAAAAAAGATAAAAACTGCTTCACAGTATTCAACGTTTGATAACTGAATGAGATCCCAACTAACATGTCTGCTCAATGAGTTTTATTGAGTTGGAGTCTTCTGAAGTTTATTATGGATTTCCTGTCAAGAAATTCATTTAACATTTACACCTTCTTTCTAATCCATTTTAACATAGTATTCAACTAAACGGTACGAACAGATGGTGTTCTCAGATAGCATGAAACAATAATTTGGTGTTTTTTTTGGACTCTTGGTCTTTTTTTTCATTGAATATAAAAAGTTTTGTATTAATGATAATATACAGAATCAGAAAATATAGAAACCACAGATTAGATCTAATATTAATAACCAGTTAAATACAGGCAGACATTGATACATGATCACACACATACACATGTAAACAACAAAAATTGGATTAAGGGTACGTGAAAAACAAACTTCTAATTAATGATTGATTATTAATGATCAATCTGGTACCAGAAGTAAATGCACAAACATACTACAATTATTTAGTAAATCTTAAGATACAATAGAAGCATTTAAGTTCCACATAGATAAAAAACACTGGGCTAAAATTTGAATGATCCACTTGCTAAAGAGATAAATTTATAAGTCTCATCACTATTGGAGCGGATCCTAAACTGCATAGTCCATGCGTTAGCGCCCTCTACATCATACGAGAACAGGGCATACTAAATTCCACACGTAGGAAAACAGGAAAGCCCCACTGCTCTCCTACATGCAGAGGCGACTTACTTTCCCTGGACACTACCTATATATACATATACATATATATACATATATATACATATATATACATACATACACACACACACAGTCTGCATTAACCATTAACATTAAGTTTACCGATGTTGCAAACAAATATTAACATACTACTCAACATTTTGACCTATCTACAATTCTGACCTGTCGGCGTTTCACACCAGACCCGCATAAAAGGCAACATTCACTGGGTGAAAGTGAAATTCACCACATTCAAAAATGATCACTAAAGGTGACAGAGTTGCTTTAATGTCATCGGATACAGTCTATTGTACTAGCACAACTCTCTTGCAGACAATGTAAGGTAGGCCCCTAGCTGTGAGGAGTCTGTCCCTGTTATCGTGATTGGATAATCATTGGATACTGCAGCTTAATGACCGCCAACACCTCATTCTGGGATAGAATAGCAGAAAAATCAGATTCCTAAATGTGACCTCAAACCCTTTCCTTTACATTTTATCAGCTGTACTAGAACAATCCCCTCCTGCCATATTCTGCCAGCCAAGACCACTTCATATAGCAGGAAAGTGCCTCACTATGATCATTTCTATAGAAGATGCCATAAGCTATAGCCAATAAGAAGATAATATAGATAATAGCTGGATGCCGCAAGCCATTTCTTCATGAGAACAGTCTCTGCTTCTACGTTTGTAGGTGGTGTTAGCTTTGAACAATCATGAAACCAGGACATTGTATCATTTATGACTCAACCGTATACAATAGCCTTTAAATCACAGCTCATTCACCCAGTCATCTGCCAGCATGTGAACCTGCATCAACTTGTACATATCATAACTGGCCTATTACGAAGGCAGGTCAAAGTAAGTTACCTGCTTCAAAACATGGGGGTTATACAATAAAATAAAGGGCATTTATAATTGTAGCAGCTAAACAGAATGATATAAAATAGCTAGTGCCATTTCATCAGCTTTCTGAGACAAAGAAACACACATCAGCGGCAACGTCAGACAGTCAGAGTACCTGGTCTGTAGCTGTGACAGTCTATTTGTACGCTGTCTGTTAACAACACACAAGACATTTGATAGGAAATAGCATACTCTCCTCTGTTTAAATATTTCACCAGGCTGTTATACATGACACTAAGATGCCAGAAAGTTTTGTAGGCGTAAAACGGCATAGCTTTCATAGATGTAGCATAGCTTTTCAAGGTGTAATAGTCATGTACACAATAAAGCTAGTATTTTTTTTTAAAGGGCCAAAAGATAGAAACAAGTTTTCAATTGAAATATAGTGGCTCATAAAATTATGAGGTCTATTTTGTGATCTATGGCCACCTAAACAAAAAAAATTCTCTACCCATGCCCTAAACTAAAAGAACGCCCTGATGTCTGTGTTATAGAGCATGTAGGATACCCATGGAAATGATGCTGAATAACACTTATTGATATAGCAATAGCTAGAGGTCAAATGTGTGTAAATAAGGAACACTAAGTGGCAGATTTACTAAGGTGCGGGTTTGGAAAGTGGAGATGTTGCCCATAGCAACCAATCACATTCTAGATCTCATTTAACTATTGCATACTAGAGAATGTCAGCTAGAATCTGATTGGTTGCTATGGGCAACCTCCACTTTTCCAAATCTGCAGCTTAGTAAATCTGGCTCTAAGAACAGTAAATGAGATGCTGTCTTTGTCTGCAGTCAGAATAAGCACAGAATAAAACAAAGTTACTACACACTTAGTTGGGACCTTTTTAAGAAGATTTTTACATTTAATCTCAGCACCCAGCATTAATACCCCAAAATGCTTTACCGGTATGCGCAATTTTGCCATGGTGAATAATATAGTATATTTAATAGCATAACTCCACCGCCTTACTAGATCTGTATATAAAGAATCAATGAAATAAGAACTTTATTAACTTATTTTTAACTTTCAAAATTTATATGTCCATTAACTGCTTCAAAAGAGCAGGTATTCCAGGTCTCCATGCACGCGCACAGGTGTGTTCATTACTGACTGACATATGTGACAAGATCCACAGGTGAAGCTCATCACTTGGGATTATAAGGAGACTTGGAAAACATGCGCTGTCAGTGGTCAGAGGACTCATTTGAGAACCCCTGTTCTAAAATATAATCCTCCCTCATGCTGTTCCCTTGCAGTTGTTGCACAATGAATTAAGAATTTTTTTTTTCATGATGACAGAATCAAAGAGTTCACTAAAAAACACACAAGAGAGCATGCTGCAGAAATTACAGCCAAGGTGGCCCAACCAAGTCCTGGAAAAGGTACATGCTAACCTAATGCATGCAACACCTCACCTGTTCAATAAAACTAAATCTATATAGAAATATAAAAATGGATGTATGTGTATGTGTGTATGTTTCAGTATAAGTATCTAGAATGCCTGGAGCAATTTACACCAAACTTGGTACACATATGACTTACAATCTGGAAAAAAAATACTGTGGGGGTAAGACACCCCTAGCACCCCTAGGGGTGGGGGTGGGAAGGGGGTGACTTAAAAATAATGGATAAATGACCGATATTAGTGTTAAATCCATAGTTTTCGGGGTTACTAAGCTGATTGGTGACAGATGTCCGTCTGAATGATGGATAAGGAAGAAAGAAAAGAACAGAGTGGTAATATTGGCTCCCATAAGACATACTAGGGGGGGTTGGGGTCCCAGTAGAACCTCCCATTGGTGTAGGCTGGGCAGAACTTTAACAAAGGGAGCCTGTTCTGAGTCTTCTACTGGATGGATTTGGATGACATCACATCACGATTTAGGAGGGACTGTCCTAATTTGCAGACCACAAAAGGGGTGGTTTAAACAAATAAGGTCAGTTGTGAGGGCAGAGCTTATTTTAAATGCCGTTAAAGAACATTAAATGTTATTAACAAAAATTGCACATATTGTCAAGCTTTTTAATATTTTCAAGAAGCTGACAGCTACATCCAACTTATTGAATTATTAAATTGAAGATTTAAACCCCGGCAACTCCGGGCACTTCTGCTAGTAAGTTTATATAAATTATTGCCATTATTTTATCACAATTTTACAAGAAACTAAAAAATTCCTAATTCATTGTCCAACCACTGTACAGACTGCACCTGTTTACCTCACAGCTAGCACATTGTCTAGACCAGAATGTACAGCTTCTAGCCATACAAGGGAAATAAAGCCCAAACTGACACATTTTGCAAGTAAGATATTCCGCAGTGGAAAGCTTCCATTTTAATATTGAAGAAAAATATTTCCTTGCACTTTGCAGAGGTGCTTTTCCATCATGACAAACTGGACAAATATTTTCTTACTAGCTTGGCTCCATTCACAAGTCAGATCGTTTTAACTAGGTTTACACTCTATAATTGCATGGCAACACTAATTCTATGTTCCTGCACAGCAAGGAGGGACATGAAAACACTACATACACAGAATGTGCTTAATCCAGGCAGACATGTTCTGCTTTCCTCCTTTCAGGTGGTTTACCCTACATGGATGTGGTTTTATAGTGCAGAAAGTCTGTGTGACTGGGGTTACCTGTACAAAGTACAGACTAGAGCTATTCTTTTAAATCTGGAACATAGCTTAAGGAAAAAAAACATTGAGTCCTCTCACAACCCATTATTATATCCCAGTCAATTATTATTATTTGCCTTGAGCTCAGGCTAGATGAGAATTGTTACTTCAAACGTTTATCAGACACAGGTAGAACTACATTTTATTACTTCCCATGACATTAGATCACTGCCCCAAAGAACCCAGCCTATTGGATAGTTGCCCTGTAATGGAGTAATCACTGAATCTATATTAGAAAAAGATTTAATCGTTGTGTCATATTGCATACTTTCTTGCACATTACTGGACAGCGTGTATGGGGCTAAATGCATGATAAATCCCATCCCAAGTTATAGTATAAAAAAAACCGGTCAATTTAAAAAATAAATAAAATATATGTTTACAGCTCGGCAGCCCAGACAGACAGGCCTGATTCCCCTATCAGAGAATAAGCAAAGGTCATTTGGTCATGTGCAAGTCACCGGACTGATTTATACCTTTCTGCAAGTAGCAAGTTAACAAGTAACCAAGGAGTAAGATCATATGCAAAATAATAGTTGAAAGACCCCTTGGAAGTTTCATTATTACTACTACTACTAATGGACCTAAATCAGAATAAAAATCTCCCTGAACGCAGCACCAGCAGGATCTGTATCCTGTCTTGTATAAGAGCTCTGGTTGTACCATCTGGGGACTGCCACTTTAAGATTCCCAGTTTGGGAACCAACTAATCTCCACATGTTTTCATATGGACACATGTACCCCTCTTTTCACCCCGGTTACCATTCTCTAAGTAGGTACCAGTACATAAACAGTACAGGTGTTAGGATATTGTGCCCCTAGAATTAATACAGCAGAGAGGCTAGTGATAGGATGATCACACTTCCTAATAAATGAATACCAATGGATTATATGAATAATAAAAAAAAAAGTGCTAAAAATCCTACTAGAATTAACCTGTGTAAAACATAATGTAAATGATATTTTTAAAATAGTGATTAAATCTGTGCCAGATAGTAGCACCTCCATTTATCATTTGTTGTTTAAACCAGTTGCAAAATGAGTTCGTCAAAGATCATGTGACCACCACAGCGGAAGCAGGCAGTTACATACGCTCACAATTTACGGGACAGTCAGGGCCGTAATTAGGAGGTGTGTGATAGGGGCAGCCACCCAGGGTGCAAAATTTAGGTGGGGGCACCAGTTAGTTAACATGTAATGTTAAGTTGGTTTAAAATCGATGACCAGGGGCGCCATTTTTTATTTTGGTCCCAGGCACTAAGATTTCTAGCTACGTTTCTGAGGACAGTAATAATGGTACAGCACAAAATGGCTGCCACAATGTAATCTAACAAAATGCATTTATATTACGTAACACAAAACACTGAAATAGTCTGCAAACCTCCACCATTGTGGCTATTACACTTAGACAGATGATGCAGTATGTAATATACACTACAAATCGCTCCCCTTATACTTTTACTGCACTGCATTAAATTTATGGCTCTCTTTAAATGATGGGGGTCAGATCTCCAAGTCACCTTTTCACTAACCATAAGGATTGAGAATGACAAACAGATGACTAGGCCCCTAGTCTTATAAATTGCCACATGTTTAGAAATGTAGAAGATGTATTCAAAATACATGGAAAATAGAATGTGGTGGGACAGCCATACCGAATTTCATACGCTGCATTCCTTAATAAAAACAGTTTGCACATTTCCGAAGACAAGAGCACAGCTCCAAGAAAAAGCACTTTTACTTCCAGACTATTTTTGACAATCAGACTTCATAACACGTACAAAAGAATGTGCTTGTATTCACGGATTTTAAATGGAACAGGATCTACTTTACAGCTGTAGATCCTAGACACAAAAGACTGACATTCACCAAGTGTATAAAATGTATAATTAAATTAATACATAAAAACTCATTTCTCACAGAAATAATTAACCCATTACTATAATGGAATTGGATTCCATAGTACAATAACAGCAACCTGCAAACAGGTGTTCATTGAGGTCAAATAACTATTGATCCTCTCATTGACAACAGTATATGACATAGGCAAATCAATCGCACTCAAGGGGCTGGATCCAGAACTGATCAAGTCAGGCTGCGGGGAAGGGAGGGTTAGGGTCAGGGTGCAGGGAAGGGAGGGTTAGGGTCAGACAGCAGTAGATGAAGGATTAAGGTCAGACTGCAGGGAAGGGAGGATTAGGGTCAGGCTGCGGGGAAGGGAGCATTAGGGCCAGGCTGTGGGGAAGAGAGGGTTAGGGTTAGAATTAGGGGAAGGGTTGGGGTTGTTTTTAGGCTTACCTTTCGGAGCACCGTGATTAGTGCTCCGGGGATCAATTGCTATGCCTCAGTTCGAAACTGGCTGGGAGAAATTGGCCCTCTCAAAACAGGGCCGTTCTTTCCTGGGACCCACGCCCATTAGCCTCTGTATAGGAGGTTTAAGTACGGCTTTAACCCTTATCTCTGGATCTGGCCGAAGGTCTTCTCAAACCAACATGCATTTGCACAGCTGATTCCTGGTAGGACCGTGTGGGTTAAACTGGATGCTACTTATGTATAGACAAACACAAATAATGTCAATACAATGGAAATGACCAGTGTTCAGTGTGTTACTGTGCAGCCTTTTCCTGCCCTTAGAACTGTGAGAAGTGGCTGCATACAGGCAGTAGCTAACTTCCGAGGCCTCATGAGATTGATAAAACAATGTGCTCAGTCATGAGGCGCTGAGAACTGTAAAACAGACCAGTTACAGAATGATCTTATTGCATAACTGTCTTTGACCACATGTTTATCACCAAGTTATTCTCTTCATAAGAAAAAAAGGATTGCATGTAGAAAAGCAATTTCAGTTTATCCAGACAAAAATAAAATGCTTTGTGGCAATGTGTAACTCAAGAATGGGATTGCAATTTTTTTGTTTTTTTTTAACATAACTTTATTTATTTGTAAACTTTTAATTAAATCACCAGTGTTTTTCATGGAAGTAGATATTGGACAATTCAAGGCAAAGGCCTGAGAATTACAGATGTTGCTCGGTTACATTTTGTCTGATAGAAAAATCTTTCTGTCTTATAAATTCCAGCTTCACCACACAGGTGATGATAGAAGCTCAACATATACCAAACAGAGACTCTCACAAGCCTATGTTGTAACGTAACACTATTGTGTGCTGGAGTGCAGTGGAAGAGAATTATCAATGCAGTGTTGGTAACTAAAGTCAAGGTAACTTCCTCTGGGATACAGACAGATAATGTCATTTTTACAAGTAGTATTTTATTGGCAGTGTCTATAGCACCAGATTAATGTTTTTTGGACATTTAGCCAGCAATTTATTGCATTGCTTTATTTATAACACAGGTTATTACTCAAAAAGAAAGGCAACAAACCATTAATTGTGGTAATAACAATAATCTGATATTGCTTAATGTGATTGGTAGATAATGGTCAGGATGTACCAAGCAGACACTAACAGGCACTCGATATGTTTGATGTGATCGCACCAAAGTGGAGTAATTAGATCTCACCCAATGTACCAATGTGGGTGACAGACAGTCACATAAAGTAAAGCATTAGTCCGATTGAAGTTAGCCACACATTATAAAATGACCCTGGTCAACCATGTTATATTGAGTAAATAGGCTATAAGATAGTTCCTAGTGTTTACTAGACAGCCTTACAATATACAGAAAACGTTATATGGTGAATGCCAAAGTGTTCTGTTATACAGTGCTTAAACAGTCATGTGGATACAGAAGACACTTGCAATGAACAGCGTGGATAAAGACATCTTTGTTTTAGGCCACAGAGGGAAAAAACATCTTTAAATAAAAAGCTAAAAGCATTACCACTATTAGCTCTCTGCCTAAGGAAACACACGTGAATATAGAACGTATATTTTATTAAAAACAGAAGTAGGACTTTGTATCTGTCATATTAGTAACAAGGTTTCATGGAGTATATGCTAAACCACAATTCAAGCCGTTACACAGATTTGTTTGGTGAAATACCCATAGCAAGTAACCAAAGCAACCTGACACAACATTGTGAAAGACCGCTTTTAAGGAGATAGGGTTTGTCGCTCACCAGGTCTCACCACATCCTGCTGTGCAGCAACTTGTCATTTCTGTCAATCTGCCATTGTGTCAGATTAATAGAACACAGTGAGATCCTACTTCATGAAGGGACCTGCCCAGAACGCAAACAAACTACTAAAGTTTATTGATAAACTTTTTAGCAGAACAATGCTCAGCTCCATTCTGCCTTTTAGATGGCTCAGACAAAGATCCCTACACAACGCAAATTTAAGGGGTTATTCAATATGGGGTAATAAGGGGAATTAGCCACCAACTTACAATGGCCCTCCACAGTAACAAATAAACAATTAGCTATTAGTGTCTAGTGCAAAACAAAGTATTACTGCTATAATTCTAATGCAGCATGACACATACTGGCATTATTAAACGCCCCCCAAAGTTATTAATAAAATCTAAAGGATATATCATTTTAAGGTTGCGAATCTCCGCTGCGAAGAGATGCTTTTAGAAATAGAGACAGCCGAAAGTTCCTTTTTGGCTCTCTCTATTTGGAATAAGCAGCCTTTTTAGAATTTTCTTTAATGAATGGGTGGGTGTGCCGACCTGGAGAGTTTTAGTGTTGGGGGGGGGGGGG
>WWET01001633.1:131759-144212 GCA_011038615.1 Limnodynastes dumerilii
CCCAATTATCAGAAAGGATCCCAGTACAGAACTCTGATTCCAGACCTGTATTGAGAATTTTACTATCCCAGGGGGTTGGAAAACACCCCTTTTGTGCAGGTCTGGATCCGGTCCAATGGGATGTCTGTGGTGACAGATTAAGTCTGATGGCCATAAACATCGTACAGTGTAATCTGTCCGATAACCGGAGATATCGCTTTTCTCCCCTGTGCCGACCTAAGTAGGATCAGTTCAGCAGAAAATGATTCAATTATTCAGTGATTGAGTTTCCGGGCCGCTTTGTCTGTGTTTTGACAAATTGACCCATGCTGTGCACTACATGATAATAATAGCATGTAGCCATCTTACAGTAGCATAATTCAGTCTGTAGTGCAGACCTCCAGAACCTAACGCCAGGTGCTGAGAAACTACAAGTCCCATTATGCTTTTCCAGGTATCAGCTAAGTCCATACTGCTGGAACATTTTGGGAGCTGTAGCTTCTCAACAGGAGTGCCAAAGGTTACCTCCATCTGCCATAGTCCCTTCATATCAGTCATTTGTGCAGCCAAGGTCAGATGTAGATAACACTCCTACAACAAACACTAAGTTCAAATCATTTAAAATCAGTTTATACCAAAACGGAATATCGCTTACTCCTAATTTTTATGGGATATGTTTGCATTGCCCACTATTATAACAAAAGAAAGAAACCGTAAAAATCATTACTGAATATCACACCTTGATTTTAGATCAACCTTGTTTGAAAATTCCAAAGTAAAGAATATTAACTGCATTAACACAATGTAATATAGAACAATGTTTAGACCACTGGCATTTGTGACAGATTTGATTGACAGATGAAGAAAATCTAGATAATGATTATATAAATACATACAATCCTGTATAACTTTGATAACAAGCCATGCCATGTAAGCAATGGGAGTCGCAGTCGTGAAATTGGGGTTTTTTTGTGTTTTTTTTTGTTTTTTTTTTTAGAAGTAGAGACAGCCGAAATCTAATTTCCAGCTGTCTCCATTTCAAAAATACCGCCATTTTTGAGGAACATTTTTATGCAAGAGTAAAAATGCTGATCAGCAGACTTACCCATTCACTCTTTGGAAATGCCGCCGCACCCCTGGAGAGGTGAGTAACACTATCTGGGGAATTTTAGGGTTATGTTTCGGGGAGTGAAGTTTTAGGGTAATAAAAGGGGAGGGTTACAGTAATGGAAGTAGAGTCTTAGGGTCAGGCTGCGGGGAAGGGAGTCTTAGGGTTAGGGTAATGGAAATGGAGGGTTATGGTAAGGATTAAGGTAAGGGTTTGGGTTCAATTCATAGTCGCCATTTGCAGCAGCGTCTTCTGTGACGCGAGGCGAAAGCAATCGATATTCCAGCCAGTTCGCAACTGGCTGGGAGAGAAAGGGCTGTTCGCAGCGGTGACCCACACACCATGGAAGCTGGTTTGGTATAAGGGTATATTTTGATAAAGGGAACTTAATGGTACAGCTGCTTTTAAAAAATGATATCCCACTTTATAGGATACTTTTAACAGAATGCAAGATTTATGTAGAGAAAAAAACTGAACAGAAGCCATTTTATGATTGCATTACAGTTATACCAAACACAACATACAAATATAAAAGACATAACAAAACCCAAACATTTCAGATAACTGAATGCCTCCCTGATGTGTTAGATGTTAATGCCTAGAAATATTTGTTCAATGAGGAGCCCCCCTATAAAACGGTCAAGCTGCAGATCTGAAAATATTTGTATAGCGAGAAAAAAGGAAACGCATGAAATGGTATTTATTGAAAATGTAAGTACACATACAGGCACTATGATTTTATAATCTATTTAAAAAAAACCAACAAAAAACATTGTTTTTTCCTGTAAAATACTGACCCCACTACTTGGAGCCAAACGAAAGCCATAATACCAGTCTCACAGGAATTCCCTGCCTTCTTCTGGTTGACCACTAACATAACTATACATCAGAGAAAACACGTCTGAAAATAGCAAGGTTCAGATCCCTGGAATGTCCGTGTCAGTTTAAACCTAGAACATGAGAAGATTCTATGTGCTTTTTTTTTGTGTTTTTTTGTTTTTAAGGGGATATAAACCCCTCAAAAAATATTGGTGTTAAAAATAATAAAACACAATGACAGGCAAACCCAAACGTTATAAAACATAGCAGGGTGACAAACTAGACAACAATTTTTCATCACCTTATGGCCATACTTGCCCTGATGTGGCTGCTGGGACAAGCACTTCCTGAGTCACCAGTAACGGCTGAGGGTTTATGAACACGTACTATTTCCAAATACTATTTCCTAAATATTGAGGTAATTTGGCCAAGACAACTATTCAATATCAACAAACATTATTGTTGCTGATAAGTATGGTTTACACTCTGTATTAAACAGGTATATTCTTTAGTGTTATTATTTATATTTTTTTAATATTGGCTCACAATTTTACATGAGGATGCACCAAATCCAATGGGAACTCCAACCTCAGCACCAACTGATGTCTGGATGAAATAATGTAGGTCGTAGGGGGGCATAATATAGGGCAAGAAGTACAGTTCTGAACTCTGAATTTCTCATGCATAGCTTAGGTGTGACAAAGGGACGGATTCTGACCTACGGGCATCCTGCGTACTTTACATGTTACGTGCGCAGGCCCTTACGGCTTCGTAAGATAATTGTGCGCATGCGCACAACCTTCAAAACAGAGGAATTACGTATGACATGTACGCAAGTCCCCGGTCGGCTGTTGCCCAGGATCTGGGCCAAAGTTCCAACAACGTGTAGCTACTGTTCCATGTTATGGATAAAAGCTAGTTGCTATGATAAGCAAACAAGCTCCTGATAACTCCTTAACACAAGAAAACAAAAAACCTCCTTTCCCAAGACCTTGACTACAATCTGTATAAACACTTATCAGTCCCAGACAAGATTGCTTAGCATGGGGATTTTTAACCTCACTCTTTGCTTGTTGCGTTCTTCATAACAGGCAAAACTTGTACACACCTTGCGCAGCGCTTTATTGCAGGGTGGAGTTATAATGACAGTTATAAAGTGCCGTTACAGGCATTGAGTAGCCAGTTTAGGAAGTAATCCCATTTTATGTGTCCTGGGTATATCCCTTTCCAAGTATTCATTATAAACTTATAAAAAAAACAAACCAATGAGTCTGAAATGAATCGGTTTTAATTAATTTATAAAACAACAACTCCTCTTTTGTACCAGCTTCAATCTGATAAAATATTTTTCTATTTGTAAAGGATCAAGCTGTCCTAAGGCTGAACAAAACCAAGGAGCCCGTAGCATCCATTTGGAGAATTCATTTATATTAATTAAATAAACAGGTGGATTATGTAACCACCTCTGCTGTCTTATTTAACAATGTCTGCCTTTGCATGTGCAAGCGTACAGTGAGTAAGTGAGGTGTGTTAATTAATTTTCAATAACTTTTGCATGCAGGGAAAATACTTTACTTTTGCCCATAGAGGTCACTTCAGATGGGCATACACTAGGACGACTATCGGTCCCAGCAGGGGATGGGAAGATTTCCCGCTAGGGAAATGTCCTGTTATCGACACCATACACCTCCATTGCTGGGACCGATAACCCTAGCAGAATAAGGGGGGGCCGGGGCTAGTACTATGCCGCTCTGACAGCTTTGATACCATATATAGCAGCGTCTATTGCAGGCAGTAATATAAAGATAAGAATCAGCCAAAGCCGCATGTCACAGCGTGGTTTCGGCTGATCTCGGTCTGTACTACTCCTTGCAATAGCCGCTGCTGTATATCTATGTACTATGCTGCTCTGACAGCAGTAAAGTATACCTTCAAAGCTCTCAGAGCAGCACAGTACATAGATATACAGCAGCAGCTTTGTAAAATAGGGAGACATTCAGCTTGCTGATTGGCTCCCTTAAATCAAACACGTCAAAAGACCCAATAATCGTACCAGAGCGTTTGTGGTGCGTTTATTTGGCATTTGAAAAATTGAGCTTGATCATCATTATTATTATTCGATAATTGGGTGATTGGGCCGATAATCGCTCTAGTGTATGGCCAGCTTTACTGCATAGCTTCCTGTTTAATTTAGAAAACAGAGTTAAGATAACAAGCTTTACTTCTCAATTCTAATTCTGGCTTCACAATTTAACATTTCCTCCCCTTGCCGTTCACCAAGGTATTGCTCAGGTCTACACTTACACCTAAAAAAAAAAAAGGCAAGTGCAGCTCTGAACAGCCCCTTTTTCTACAATAATGCAGCTCTAATAGTTACCAAATGAATTTGAAACCACTTCCATCAGGAACATACCTTACTTCAGGCATAAGCAGAGTGTCCCACCCCAGGCGCTGTGAAACTACAAATCCCATCATTCTTATGCAATATGTCTCTTAGGCCTATACTGTTGAATCATACTGTGACTCGCATTCTCAGAACACCTGGACTGCTGCAGGCTGCCTTACTTCATTCTGAAGTTGTTTTATCACCTCTTAACTGAATGACTTCTCAATGTAATCATATAGTAGCTTTTAAACATAATATATGGCCCCGGATAACTAATAAACAAATATTTGCTGTATGGAACGGTCATTTATTGGGATGAATACATCAAACACATGCAAACAATTACACCAGGGTACACTGATGTCACAAAGCTCATAAACAGTGGGTCAGGTTACAGAATGCCCCCTTCATGGTGTATACAAATCATATGTCCACTGTGCTTATTATCAGCAGTCCCAGGGTAGTGACATGTTTGTGATGGTCAATATGTGAAAAGGCAAAAATAAATGGGGTGTGGGTCCCCGCCAAGAACGTTGCTATTTCGATAGGGCTGTTCTCACCCAGTATCGAACTGGCTGCGATATCGATTGCTTATACTTTGATGAGACATAGAAATAGATTCCCGGAGCACCAAACACAGTGCTCGGATAAGTGTAAAACAATACCCCAACCCTTCCCCTAATACTAACCCTAACCCTCCCTTCCCCTAATACTAACCCTAACCCTCCCTTCCCCTAATACTAACCCTAACCCTCCCTTCCCCTAATACTAACCCTAACCCTCCCTTCCCCTAATACTAACCCTACCCCTCCCTTCCCCTAATACTAACCCTACCCCTCCCTTCCCCTAATACTAACCCTACCCCTCCCTTCCCCTAATACTAACCCTACCCCTCCCTTCCCCTAATACTAACCCTAACCCTCCCTTCCCCCCTTCCCCCTATCCTGACCCTAACCCTCCCTTCCCCCTATCCTGACCCTAACCCTCCCTTCCCCCTATCCTGACCCTAACCCTCCCTTCCCCCTATCCTGACCCTAACCCTCCCTTCCCCCTATCCTGACCCTAACCCTCCCTTCCCCCTATCCTGACCCTAACCCTCCCTTCCCCCTATCCTGACCCTAACCCTCCCTTCCCCCTATCCTGACCCTAACCCTCCCTTCCCCCTATCCTGACCCTAACCCTCCCTTCCCCCTATCCTGACCCTAACCCTCCCTTCCCCCTATCCTGACCCTAACCCTCCCTTCCCCCTATCCTGACCCTAACCCTCCCTTCCCCCTATCCTGACCCTAACCCTCCCTTCCCCCTATCCTGACCCTAACCCTCCCTTCCCCCTATCCTGACCCTAACCCTCCCTTCCCCCTATCCTGACCCTAACCCTCCCTTCCCCCTATCCTGACCCTAACCCTCCCTTCCCCCTATCCTGACCCTAACCCTCCCTTCCCCCTATCCTGACCCTAACCCTCCCTTCCCCCTATCCTGACCCTAACCCTCCCTTCCCCCTATCCTGACCCTAACCCTCCCTTCCCCCTATCCTGACCCTAACCCTCCCTTCCCCCTATCCTGACCCTAACCCTCCCTTCCCCCTATCCTGACCCTAACCCTCCCTTCCCCCTATCCTGACCCTAACCCTCCCTTCCCCCTATCCTGACCCTAACCCTCCCTTCCCCCTATCCTGACCCTAACCCTCCCTTCCCCCTATCCTGACCCTAACCCTCCCTTCCCCCTATCCTGACCCTAACCCTCCCTTCCCCCTATCCTGACCCTAACCCTCCCTTCCCCCTATCCTGACCCTAACCCTCCCTTCCCCTCTGCCTGACTCTAACCCTCCTTTCCCCTCTGCCTGACCCTAACCCTCCCTTCCCCCTATCCTGACCCTAACCCTCCCTTCCCCTCTGCCTGACTCTAACCCTCCTTTCCCCTCTGCCTGACCCTAACCCTCCCTTCCCCCTATCCTGACCCTAACCCTCCCTTCCCCTCTGCCTGACCCTAACCCTCCCTTCCCCCTATCCTGACCCTAACCCTCCCTTCTCTACAGCCTATGTCTAAGACCCTCCTCCCCGCAGCCTGACCCTAACCCTCACCTTCTATGGCCCTAACCCTCCATCCTAAGAGCTTAACCCTAACCCCCCCCTTAACACTAAAAATCCCCAAGGGGTTACTCACCTCTCCGGAGCAGTCAGCGGCGGGTCCTGCTAAAATGAATGGGTGAGTATGCTGATCGGGGATCGTAGCAGTGACTGCAACCGCATAAATGATTGCAAACATGAGATGCAAGTGGACCTCAAATCCAGATCCAGATCAGACTGTTTATACAATTTCATTTTACAGATATAATGTAAAGTGGACATGAGATGAGATGCAAGTGGACCTCAAATCCAGATCCAGATCAGACTGTTTATACAATTTCATTTTACAGATATAATGTATAGTTTGTTACTGGTTAATGGCAGTGTTTCTGGGGCATTTTCTGGCCTTTGTTTCTGTTAAAGCGGATTACCCCTCAGCCTATCATGTACCTGTTTGCAATAACTTAGAAATTGTCTGAGCAATTTACATTACATTACCAAGGGCGCAGATATAGCACCCAATCAGAACGGTCAAATTTTACAGCAGACCTCTGACCTCCATCTGCTAGAATTATCTACTAAAAGGATCCGGGCGCCTGATTTTTAAGCAGGTTTAAAAATCGCTTGACCTGAGCAGGCCACCAGGATTAGATATTACGAGCGGTCATGTAGACGTGAACACTTTTCCAATTCTCGTCCAATCCAACCTCCGAACAACCAGTTAGTCAGACATTGGACTATAGTGTTCACAGCTTCAGTCTCCTGTGTAAATGCATTCCATACAAACAATGTTACTAGTATGTGTTGAGCCGGATAAAGACACCACTAAGATATCAAGTAATTAGAGAATAAGCAGCCAAGACATTAATCCTCTTATTGCATGTATAAATATTAAACATACTCACTTTAACTGGGACTGTAACTTTATAGCTTTGCTGATGAAGTCTTCCCAGGTGGGATAACTGGCCTAAAAAATAAAAATTTAAAACTATAAATAAAGACAAAGATATTAACTGAAATATACGTGCATACAATAACGCAGAGTACATACTAGCACGATTTCCCGGATCTCGACAAACCGGCCTGATAATCATGTAACATGTACACATTGTCCAATCCTCGGACTGATCATTGACACTGCATTGATATATTGTCACATGGACTATAAAGCGTATCTGCACAGCTGTCAGCATACACACTATATACAATTATACCCTGTACCATTAATAACCCATGATAAGAACAATTTAAGGCACAATCTAGACTGGTGAAATTATATCTGGTTTATTCCACTTAATATAAAGTGGATTCCATGCTAAACATGATTATCCACCTTCCTATCTTTCCCCATGCTTCCGAAGATTACAATTCTCTCTCCTGCACTACCTGTATCCCTCAGACACAAAGTCCAAACATCAGTTCCTCCATACGATGGTCTAGATCCTAAAATCCATGTTTTTTTATTTGCATTCCAAAATCTGGATGCAGGATGTGTGAGGTTCCTCCCTGTATCAGTAAACAGCATCTAAGCGACTACACCACTAACCAATCCGTCAGGGTGGAAGTCTGGATAAGTTCACAGACCATTATCACACATCTACTGTACACTGGAATACTGAGTCACGCACACATGTAAGTACAACGTAGCCCCATGGATTGAGGGGGGGGGGGAGGATGGTCCAAAATGGCAAGCAGAAATCAGGGGAACATCTGAAGTCTGGATCCAATGTTATTGGTGGAAGTCCGCTCAGCCAATCAGCAAATGCACAAATGAGCAATTACATCCTTCTCCCTGGTTGTTTAGGGTTTCCCCTCTAAACATGTCCAGGCATTTAACTACAACAGTTTAAATTGAAAGTAGAGGTGTAGAGGAGTTAAAGGAATTTCTTTATTGCAGCGTAATATTAGTCACAAAACATTTTTACAGCTTTAATCAGAACACATATTACCGAAATTCATATCGCTTCTCCTTTCCCCCTGCCACACCCGATCATTTACATAACCATTTCTCTTGAAGTTATAGATAAAAATAAAAGAAGGAAACATTTTTTCTTTATATTAACACAAGAACTTTGCATCCATAGTGTGACAATGCATACAAAGTTGTGTCCGTTCACACATCTCCAGTAGTTGTTGTGGAAATGAGACACAAGTGTGTATTGAAATAAAATGGGGGGGGGGACGGACACTTTAATGTAAAAATTTCAGCTGAACGTGAAACATTTCTCGTAGCAGCTGTATTTCTGTTAATTATTCAATGGTGTTAATGAAATCATTTGTATAATTGCAGGGAGTAAGCTCCCAAACATCAATTACTCCTCGGCAGCGTTAACATTTTTCTTAGTTTCAGATGGAGAGAAAGCTGTAATCCTGCCTTATAGTTTAATTGCTTAAAAAATATTTTAGACATCGTAGAACAGAAGGCCCATACTCACTGAAGGGTACTGAACAGAGCAGCCATTAGCTGAAGGACTATACCTAAAAGCAACAGCCGTTTCCAAATGAAAAAATAAAACTAGCATTCAACCACGCAACCAAAGAAAGAAATTTGTATTGATACTACAACGGTAGTTGTGGAAAGGTTGTGTTTTATTAACATAAATAAACTCTTTAAATCACTGACTCTACAGTTATAACAGTGTCAATGTACTGTCTTTACAACTCAATAGCAGGATATCCAATAAAATCACACTGTTTAAATAACGGTTTCATTTACCAAGTACCTGCGGGCCCATAATCCTATAGGGAAAAAAATAAAAAGGTTGTCTCCTCTGTATTTATATACATTAGATTAATGTCTCTTTGAGGGCCAGATTTACTAAACTGCGGGTTTGGAAAAGTGGAGATGTTGCCCATAGCAACCAATCAGATTTTAGCTGACATTCTCTTTTATGTAATAGGAAAGTGAGAGCTAGAATCTGATTGGTTGCTATAGGCAACATCCCAACTTTTCCAAACCCGCAGCTTAGTAAATCTGGCCCTGAGATTTAGTTCTTATGACAGCTACTCCACCTAATAGGGGCCCGTGTTTAGCGATTTTTACTACTGCGCATACGTAATCTACGTATCGTTTTCTTGCGTAGATTATGTTAAAAAATGACTACACATGCGCAGTAGTAAAAACCGCTAAACACCGGACGTATATGTTATATGCCCGGTACTGCGAATATGGGCCTGGATTTGGCCAGCCACGATCGGGTTGTTCAGGATCCGATTATTTGGTGGAGCACTTACAGATTGCTTGGTCAGCATTACGACAAATAGTCCATGGTGTACACTATACAATACTCTATTGCTAACTGACAGATCGGACTCATTTTTGTATAGTGTGTAGCCAGGTTAGACATTTAGGGCTTTGAACCGGCGTATTTTGCGATGCAAAGCAATTAGCTTTGACCCCATAGAGGTGCACATAAAAATTCACCCATTTTTCAAACTGTACGTGATGGGAAAAAGCTCAGCGTGTACTTTTTCCTGTCATCGCGGCTAATTGTCCCTTAGTCCCAGATCAAAAGGAAGTATCCTCTAAATCAGGGGTTCTCAACCCTGTCCTCAAGTACCACTAACGGTCCACGTATTTAAATCTCCTTGCTGGAGGTGAGCTCATAACTGACAGTTACATTTTCAAAGCTCCACAGGTTTTGCAGGGAGACCTACAAAACATGGACCGTCAGTGGTACTTGAGGACAGGGTTGAGAACCCCTGCTCTAGATGACTGGGTGACTTCCTGTGATATAAGCATGTATGCAGGAAAAGAAAAAAATGCAATTAAGGCCCATTCAAACCCTAACGTAACCTAAGCTGCGGTGCCTTGTGTTCTGTAGGGCATGTCTGCACATCCATGTGTGGATGAACCAACCCCGTAGTTCAAATGAATATGACTATTAAGAACATATATGCGGAGGTTAGAACACATGCAGACATGAGCAAATCTGTTCCCACAGTATATATGTCTACGTATTCTACATATGTAATGAACGGTGTGCGAAATATTGTTTTCTATACAAATGGTTTGAACTTCACAGGCCACATGACCACAAAAATAAGACTAAATTACCAAATAAACAGCATCTGTAAAAGAGTTTATTGAAAGTTTCTTATAGACATCAGAGAATGTTTGCGAGAGGATTTTACACACTCACAGCATGGGAAAAACAGCAGAGGACACCAATGTCACTAACTTGCCCCCTCACATTCATGGAAGCCAAGGCTATAAATACACACAGGACATCCCAGCGGACACGTTTGCACGTGTTGTAAATAAGGGAGCGTTTTTGACTGGCAATGCAATGGTTAACAGCAGCAGGGACTGCACATCATAAGACAATAAAGTGCTTCACTGGTACATTCCAGCCTATAACCAAGAATATACCGCGTAACAGCTAGCGGCCATCTGCAGCTGCAGTGCACGCCTTCACGAAGAGCAGAGAAGTTTTCCAACGGTCATTTCCTCTTTATAATGAAGACTTAAAGCCGTTCTAAAAATGGAAACGTGGATTTGTTTTCATGCCCTCAGCACAAGAAATCCCAATAGCTAATTCCAGGCACTTTTTGGCAGCTGGAGAGCAGACACTCATCGGCACATCGTATGAAATGAGCTTTTTGTGTACGTTTAGGGAGTGCAGAGCGATTTTTCATTTCCACAAAACTGGAAATATTACCTAAAGTTCAAAGAACGTCCTCGGCGGCACACGTGTAATTAATAGGCAATTCCTGGACAGATTACACAATCCCCTTATATCCCAGAGATGTTACAGTTGCTGTTGCATCAGACACAGATTTTTGGTTGTCAGCTAAAAACTTCTTTATGGACAGGATCCATAAACTTCTAATATCCCTTTTTTTAAAGGGAATAAGCCAGAGTTCGCTTTCTTGTATCAATCAACCTTAGGTGGTAGGGGACAAAGAGGGGAGGAGGCCTTAAACTTCAACACGGATTACACAGGTAAAAAAAAAAACCTGACGTAACAATAAATCGCATTATAACTTGACAATGCTCTAAAAACTATAAATGAAACAAAAGAAATCACAATTCAAAAATAAAAATCGGTAGCTGCATATTTATCTACCAGTGTGCAATATCATATAGAGGTGAACCCTGCTTAGATACCTGCATTAGATAACCTCCCACTCATTCAATACACCCAAGTCTAGGGAGTATCCCCACAGCTCTGGGCCATTAACTACACCTTCCAATGCTGTCCCACAACATTCCTCCAAACAAGTGTACAACCACACTGCAGACTGAACATACAACACAGACACAGGAACTCAGCTACGGTTTGCATTTACTTCAACTCTTTGTCCTTTGTCTGTGTAATGGCCATGTAAAACATGGCTGTGAAGCAAGAGAACATTCATTGAAGTCTCTGTGACAAACACAATTCCTGAATTCCAAATTTACTGCATCCATAGAACATTTTCATTTTTTAAGTATAGACAAAGCATTAATGAATCGACTTTTGAAAGAGTATGAGCCGAACAGATTGGAATTCCTCAAATTATTACTTTTTATTTAACAAATAATTATGCCGTAGTCACAGCCACATTAATATCCTGGGACCGGATCCAGACTCCAGCGAGCTTTCCGTGCGTGCGGGGGTCTGAAATTACGCAAGACAGAGGGGAGTGCACACCCCCTGTCACTCCCCTCTGTCGTGCGGGCTTAAATGCGATGGGCGGATCAGCGGTCCGTACGACCGCTGATCCGCTACAGTGTGGGAGCCCCCTCCCACACCGTACACTTTACATGCTTCCCCCTGCCCGCTTTTAGCAAAATGAGCTCGGACGGAACTTTGTTTAAACACTAGGATTACTTACATATTTACCTTGCTTGTGTAAATCACCTGACGATCTTAAATCTGGATCTGGTCCTTGATGTAGTCAACGCATCATCTAATCTCACTTTGGTCCCTGACACCTGAATCCCTGGCACTAAGGGCTATAACCAGTTCTCAGGCATCTGACAGACTACATGATTTCAATCAAACCAGAGAGACAGCAGCCTCAATTACCTGCAGGACGGCACACATGCCATTAACTAGCCCAGAGGAAATGATTGCTGAGCTTATTTACCTAGTTCTCCAATACACAGA
>WWET01001633.1:146392-160136 GCA_011038615.1 Limnodynastes dumerilii
AGATAATGTTGTATTTGACATTTTTGATGTATATATATATATATATATATATATATATCTGATATTTTAATCTTCAAAGGTGCGGCTGCAGATCTATGTATTATGATCTACCTAACGCACAGTTCTTCATATACCCACTAGCCAGACACTATGTGCAAAATGTACCTGCTGCTCAGGTAGGTAATACAAAGCCAGATCATTTTATGCAGCTTTTTTATTTTGTTGTTAAATTGTGACGATATATGGCCACTCACCGTAATTAAGTGGGGTTAAGACGTTCCCTTGGTAAATTCAAGAAAGAGTGATGCATGGTCTGCCCAATAGCAAGAGGTGCAGTTGAAGACAATTCATAGAACGTACATGACACCCGATCAAAGAACACAATGTCCCTGAGGAGTCGGGTACTTGCCGTATGAAGGGAGGGGGGCAAATTCTTCCATTGCTTCTGGGGGTGTAGAAAGATTGAGTATTTCTGACACAAGGTGTTGCGGTATATAAATTTTACTTTTTCTTTGTCGACCCGTTAGCAATGCTCTGTGCTATCTTTGATGCTTGGAATTTGGGTCCTTCTGGCTCCGACTTGATTGCTATCCTTGTCATGATTGTAACTATGGTTAAGCAAGCCATCTTAAAGCAATGGGCATCTCCTGTTCCTCCTCTCTTGTGTAATGTTAAAAGTCTATTGTTGCGTACATTATATTCTGACAGAAGAGCTACACTGACAGATATAGAGAAAGGTGAAGAGAAATTCCATAAAAAATAGGGTTCATATATTGATCACCTATCAACTGTTTGAGCAAACTGCTTGGTAACTTCCCAAACAGTTAAATGATCCGGTTGCCTAGACGGAGAAATAGTTTTCTGTAATAGTTAAATGAGACTTAATAATGCTACTTGAGAAGGGATATATAAGATGGTGAAGCTGCTGTGTGGTGTATGACATTATTGTAGTATGCTCTTCCTGTTGTGTTTCTCCCCTATTCCTGTAGGTGCTGGCATGCCGCAATCCACCTCCCGCCGTTCCCTTATGTGTCTATGTGTTTTTGTGGGTTTTTTTTTCATTTATGTAGCAAAATGTTCTTTAAACACACTGACTGTGACTCAGTAACTGTTTAATGTGAATATTGGAATATCTGCTGTTGATATGGTTATATGTACAGTGTGTATTATTTGTATCCTCATTATAATGCATGCTGTTGATATGGTTATATGTACAGTGTGTATTATTTTTATCCTCATTATAATGCATGCATGTATGAATATAAAATTAACAGCATTTTGTAAAGAATAAAAAAAAGATAGAAACATTCAAGCAACTGACATCTGTCATCAAATGACTAAGAACAACCCTATAAATACTGGAGATAACCTGCAAAATATTCTTGCTCTCCTCACTTTCAATAACCTTTGACATAAATCATCATGTATTTCCTATTCATGGACATCGTTCATAGGATTACTAATAGGACAGGATATGCTGCTAGACTCATTTACTGGGTAAAGAAACTAGTCATTGGAAAGAAGCGCCAAATATAAAGACGTTACATAAAATTTTATTTTCCAACTTATTTATTTGTATTAAAAGATTTTGAACGTGTTCCAATAACGATCACTTTTACCACTCCTGCTATTAGGACAGATAGAGTGGAGGTGTTCTGCTAGGAAACATAAAGACCCACAGGATATGATTCTACATGGAAAACACCACTGTGGAACACTTGACATCTGTTATGGTGATGGAATAACTGGTCATCTTGTACTCTGGAAAACATAGGACCCGTTTTAACCACGGTTTTATTTTTATCACAGTGCATAGTGTTATAGCTGGTGAAGCAGGAGTGCCCAGGCTACATTTACCACAAGGCACCTGCCACACACACTATCCCTATGCACAGTCACTGTGCTACATTACACAAACGTTATATTAATAAACACACACACACACACTAAACCGGAACCAGACGTCTGAAAAAGTGCGTTTCTCCGATCACTAGATCAGACAGCAGGGCTCCGGAAGAGTGCAGCAATTCAGTCTGGATCCGGACCCCTATTATGGAGCTAGTTTATTCTGGCTTTGTTTGTATACGGGGGGGGGGTTATAAAAATGACAACAACTTAGGTCAATATACAGACAAACATGAATAAGAAATATATACTGTGTATTTATCTTGGGATATAAAATAAGATAACCTCTTACCTTGCAGCACCCACCCTGATCATTTAATACACAAACAAACTCGGATAACAAAACTATGTGCTACACACTTTATAGTCGTTTTGGAGCCGTGTTGATTCGTAGTTATTCAGGTTTTATTTAGTAAACTATCAGGAAAGGGCGATGCAGGTAAGAATCAGCCATTCTTATTGTGCATGGTAATATCACAATATATAGTAACCGTGGTTCTGTTTTTATATTAATCCATCAATTGAGTAATTACCATGTGGGGAAAAAAAGGCCAATATTGTAATAAGTGGAGAGTGGAAGTTTGAGGAAGGGTTGCTTCACAGGAAGGGTGGAGTGTGGGTGTAACGGACAGACTAGATGGACCAAGTGGTTCTTGACTGCTGTCAACAAGAAGTATTTTTATTCTATTATTTTAGGAGGGTGTAAGGCTGCCTAGCGGGAAATCCAAACTGATATCTGACCCTATAAGTTGTAAATCCGGCTCTGAGCAAAACACGCTACTAATTTCCTGGTAGATCTGCCACTACTCTCTAGATTGTAAGCTCTTGAGCAAATCCTCTATTCTCCTTCCCCTATCTACCAGGGCCCCATTTCCTTCAAGCCTTTCCTTAATCGGTGACTCAGACACTGTCAGTTAAGCCTCTATTCCTCAAATCAGACTATGTCTGCGTGAATCTGTTCCTATTTGTTCCCTACATTGTGAGCAGCTACCCCGATCAGATGTTTATATGTATTGTATTGCATTGTAATGTCATGTCTTTCCATAGGTCACGGTCGGTCTACCATTTTTATATGGTACAAACAATACATTAATATGCTGACCCAGGGTGCTAAGCCACCCTTTCATCCACAAACTCCCTACCAGTGTATGAAGCAATTAGACCCCATTTGATTATATATATTTTTTTTGGAGCTTTAATATACTGAATATTCCAATGTTTATACCAAACATGCTTCTATAACTCAATTGCATTAGTCTCCACTACCCAGATAAGAGGCTGTTCCCTTTATCCACCACCTATTGAGATAAGTAATGTATTAGGTCTCAGACGCCTCCATATGTACCCGCTACAGTTACATCGTTTTAATAAAAGACTGAATACGCTACATAAAAACATAAAGTAAAACAAACAACAATGTATGCAATCTCCCCCAAAAGGAATTAGCCACCAGAGCGGGGTCAGGATATGAAATTAGCGATCCAGAAAATTGGCTGAGACTGACGTACCGAATCATCTGATCATGGCAGCATGTACATATACAACACAACTGTTAGTGGAAAAGGAGGGGGATGGGACATTTTGATCTTGGTCAACTACATTTGCATGCCTGCTGAGGGCATAGAGTGGCTAAAACTGAAGAGAGAAGTGAAAACGTCACAACACCGCTAATACAGGAAATACAGATTGTGAAAATCAGTGAAAGGGTTTGTTTTGCACAATCGTTTCTACCTTACGGCATCAAGGCAAAAAAACAATCTACACAGTCCATGGACATTCATCATCCATGTATGTAGTGGATGGTTTGATTTTACCGTCTCTCAGTTGTTTTATCTTTATTACTACAAGCCAATAATCCAGGTAGTTTTAGTAGAAAATAAAATTCATGCAAACTACTCTGACATCTGCATTTTGCCCAACCAGATCATTGGGGGAATACAATATAAAGGATATACAATCTGGTAATAAAGATGGGACTGAAAGCACAAAGGACCAGATTTACTAAGCTGCAGGTTTGGAAAAGTGGAGATGTGGACTATAGCAACCAATCAGATTATAGATCTCCTATTACATATTAAAGAATGTCAGCTAATATCTGACTGGATGCTATGGGCGACATCTCCACTATTCCAAAAACGCAGCTTAGTAAATATGGCCCAAAGAGAGGCTATAAAGTTTTAAAACCAAGGATAACAGTAATCCTATGGTAACAGGTACAGTACCACAAAATATGTGTGTACATGATAGCAGCACCAATATAATGTTCTGCTTCCTACAATCTACATATTTATATAATACACTATAGTTTTACAACTACCTTATCACACTAAAGTAGGTAAGTGTCCTTTAAAACAATAGATAATAAAGATGCATTCAAAATTAAGCTTTAATCCTAAAATCATAACAAAAAAACTACAGATGTGATCATACAAGAAACATTGCCAAGATCTTCTGATAACAATCATGTGCACATCTGCCTTTTAAAACAAACAATTGACAAATCAAAAGGCAATATTCTCTGAGCATTGCCAGCAACAAAACAGCAGAAATTCGTCATCTTCTAGGTAGAACAATGTACCAGTCTTCAGTTGGCAATTTATGTTTTCACTTTGCCCTGAAACACCCCCAGGGCTGGAAATGTTCTCATCTGCCCATAAAGAGGATGCTATGTTCCCCTTAGTACAGTGCACCAGCATTACCTAAGTGCTCTAAAGGGAATAGTATTTGGTTGTATGAAAACGTCAGAGACGTTTATACTTCTAACTAATGGATCTTCTTAGCCCATGCATAGGCAACCAGCATGGTGTTACAAACTATAAATCCCATCATGCTTGCACAGGCTCAGGATATGCATATGCTGTTGAAGAATGCTGGGAGCTGTAGTTTCACTTGGTTATGCAGGATTATCTTGTAATATGACAAGAAATTCCTATGCAACAAGTCTCCTTAAAGAGCAGACCATGAATATGTTGGCCAGGGTTTCTGGTATTTGGCTTAGTATACTTTTAACTTTGCTTGTTATTTCAGCTTTTTGGAACGTGTGCTTATTTGCAGCAGACCTGATCAAGAAAGACACTAGACTGGAATGCATTTTATGGGATCAGTTATATCAGTGAGTTTTACCTCAGAACAGGATGCCCGTAACTTAATTTGCACCAAGGAAGCAAGGGAATTACCAAAAATCAGTGGACACTCAAACTGAATAATTTCAGCAGAGGAATTTATATATACTTTTTTTTCCCCAAGCGCCTTTAGACTCATTTATACATCTTTCGAATTTATATATTCATACTAGGGGCCAGATTTACTAAGCAGTGGGTTTGGAAAAGTAGGGATGTTGCCCATAGCAACCAATCAAATTCTAGCTGACATTCTCTAGTATGTAAAAATAAAGTGAGAACTAGAATCTGATTGGCTGCTATGGGCAACATCTCCACTCTTCCAAACCCACAGCTTAGTAAATCTGGCCCTAGGAGTAATAGAATATTTCTAAAAGCACATATGTGTAAGCAGATTTTACTCCATTTGAACCTACACCATCTGCTCAATAATGATTTAAAGCCAACAAAAATGGGCTTAATTGAATAGAAAAGTCCATAGTGTGTTCTGTTCATGGACTTTAACATTATTTTTTAAAATCACAGATTTTGCTTAATTTATATTATTGAGTTAATTGTTACTAATTTCCCTAAGAACATTTCTCACTGATTATTAGCGCTTTATAAATAGTTAGTCCCTTGGCAACCTTAAAAAAAAATTAAGTTTTATTTATTATACAATTCCAATAATGCAAATTATATGGTCTTAAGAACATTTTATCAGTTTATAAAGATTAAATATCTTAAGAATTCATTACTATTGAACACTTCGGAAGCCAAAAAAAAAATTCCAATTCCCAGAAGAAAAGAAAGCTTTATATTATTGTAGTTGAACCTGGAGAGTAGGAGTTTCCAGAACAGCGCTTTATCTTAATTAAGTAGCTCTTGTACAGCTACTTTTGGCGAATATAGTTTTATATGGAAAATATCTATTTCTCTATCTATCTACTTATTGTGCCATATATTGCTGGCATTACATTGAAAGTTAGACCTTCCCCAAGCGCCTTTAGACTCATTTATACATCTTTCGAATTTATATATACATACTAGGGTCCAGATTTACTAAGCAGTGGGTTTGGAAAAGTAGGGATGTTGCCCATAGCAACCAATCAGATTCTAACTGACATTCTCTAGTATGTAAAAAATAAAGTGAGAGCTAGAATCTGATTGGCTGCTATGGGCAACATCTCCACTTTTCCAACCCCGCAGCTTAGTAAATCTGGCCCTAGGAGTATTAATAGAATATTTCTAAAAGCACATATGTGTAAGCAGATTTTACTCCATTTGAACCTACACCACCTGCTCAATAATGATTTAAAGCCAACAAAAATGGGCTTAATTGAATAGAAAAATCTTTAAGTCCATAGTGTGTTCTGTTCATGGACTTTAACATTATTTTTTAAAATCCAAGATTTTGCTTAATTAATTTATATTATTGTGTGAATTGTTACTAATTTCCCTAAGAACATTTCTCACTGATTATTAGCACTTTATTTATAGTTAGTCCCTTGGCAACCTTAAAAAAAATTCCAATAATGCAAATTATATGGTCTTAAGAACATTTTATCAGTTTATAAAGATTAAATATCTTAAGAATTCATTACTATTGAACACTTCGGAAGCCAAAAAAAAAATTCCAATTCCCAGAAGAAAAGAAAGCTTTATATTATTGTAGTTGAACCTGGAGAGTAGGAGTTTCCAGAACAGCGCTTTATCTTAATTAAGTAGCTCTTGTACAGCTACTTTTGGCGAATATAGTTTTATATGGAAAATATCTATTTCTCTATCTATCTACTTATTGTGCCATATATTGCTGGCATTACATTGAAAGTTAGACCTGATAACATCCATAAATTAACCTAGCTAATAAATAGTAATAAATAGTCTAAAGCTGGCCACACACTAGAGTGATTATTGCTCCCAGTAGGAGGTGGCTGATAAACAGGACGACTTTTTTCCCCTAAGGAAATGTCACAATATCAGTGCCACACACCCCTAATGCTGGAAGTAATAACCCATGTTGAAGTGGAAGGGGCTGCTGAGATTGACAGAAGACCATTGCAGCTGATTGGCTGCATGGGCCTCCTGTCAATCTTAGCATGAGACGTGTGTAGCGTGCTAATCGGCTGGCTGGCAGAGAAACTCCGACCAATGTGTGTCATGTCCTGAAAGGAGTTTGTCTGTCTATCCCCATAATTACTGATTCTTAATATGCAAATGTAACCAGTATTTAGCATTTCATTAAGAACCATAGAAACACAGGACACTTGCTACATACAGACAAAAATACACAACTTAATGTTTTTTTTCCAGTGGCTCCTAGAATGGTGTCACTGAACAAGATAGAAAACTGAATGAGTGATTAAAAGGATTTTAACAAATATCTTGAATATAATATTTACTACATAACAGCATGACTATAAATATATTATTTAGGGAAACAAAATGTGTATACACACACACACACACACACACACAGGCATTCTTCAAAGCAAGAGCACATGAGGGAAGGGATGCTGCAAATAGCATCCAATCGGATTTGTCGTCTTTGGCATTTACAATGTATGGAAGTATGTGGCCATAAATATACGTGCATTTCTAAGAGCTATAAAGGATGGAAAGTGCTAAATGTGACTGAATTCCAGTGTAATGTCCTTATAGGCTTCAGGAAAACCTTTGTTCACCTGAGTTTAATTCTCGAGGTCCCGCCACAGACGATTGCAGAGGATTGTCCTCTGATATTAGGCACATGAACAGCAAAAACACGCAAACATATACACAATCAAGGCAGGTAGTGACTGGCTGCACAATATTGAACAAGGTTTTCTTTAAATTTGGTTACACGTCCACATTAACATTAGCATCGTAAAAGCAAAATTTTCATTTCATTACTATTCATTAACCTTTGTTAATGTAATAAAATGCTCCTCACAGCCTATAGTGTAACATATGCTTAAAGACTACTGAACACCAGTGAATCCCACAAGCAACATAAAAATATTTACACTACTGTAATGAAGATGCTTCTCAGACATGAAATAAATAAATTAGCCGGATTTAAGAATATTAACATCCACTAAGAAATTGACCAATTGCTTTAATGAAATCAGCCAAAGAACATAAATTGGTTTTTATGGTAAACCAAACAATAAAAACAAAGTCTGTCTGAAATAAATAAACTTAATACATGAGCATATCCTAGTAGACAAATGTCTACTACTACTGCTACTACTGATGGTACTTGCACCACTGTCTGGTGGTACTAAAGACATCTGAGCAAGGTTGTAAGGAAAAACGATACCAATTGGATGAGGACATAATTAATATACAATATCTGCAGAATATTATAATACATGAGCCTAGTAGACAAATGTCTACTACTACTGCTACTACTGATGGTACTTGCACCACTGTCTGGTGGTACTAAAGACATCTGAGCAAGGTTGTAAGGAAAAACGATACCAATTGGATGAGGACATAATTAATATAATATACAACTATCTCTATCTATCTCTATCTATCTCTATCTATCTCTATCTATCTCTATCTATCTCTATCTATCTCTATCTATCTCTATCTATCTCTATCTATCTCTATCTATCTCTATCTATCTCTATCTATCTCTATCTATCTCTATCTATCTCTATCTATCTCTATCTATCTCTATCTATCTCTATCTATCTCTATCTATCTCTATCTATCTCTATCTATCTCTATCTATCTCTATCTATCTCTATCTATCTCTATCTATCTCTATCTATCTCTATCTATCTCTATCTATCTCTATCTATCTCTATCTATCTCTATCTATCTCTATCTATCTCTATCTATCTCTATCTATCTCTATCTATCTCTATCTATCTCTATCTATCTCTATCTATCTCTATCTATCTCTATCTATCTCTATCTATCTCTATCTATCTCTATCTATCTCTATCTATCTCTATCTATCTCTATCTATCTCTATCTATCTCTATCTATCTCTATCTATCTCTATCTATCTCTATCTATCTCTATCTATCTCTATCTATCTCTATCTATCTCTATCTATCTCTATCTATCTCTATCTATCTCTATCTATCTCTATCTATCTCTATCTATCTCTATCTATCTCTATCTATCTCTATCTATCTCTATCTATCTCTATCTATCTCTATCTATCTCTATCTATCTCTATCTATCTCTATCTATCTCTATCTATCTCTATCTATCTCTATCTATCTCTATCTATCTCTATCTATCTCTATCTATCTCTATCTATCTCTATCTATCTCTATCTATCTCTATCTATCTCTATCTATCTCTATCTATCTCTATCTATCTCTATCTATCTCTATCTATCTCTATCTATCTCTATCTATCTCTATCTATCTCTATCTATCTCTATCTATCTCTATCTATCTCTATCTATCTCTATCTATCTCTATCTATCTCTATCTATCTCTATCTATCTCTATCTATCTCTATCTATCTCTATCTATCTCTATCTATCTCTATCTATCTCTATCTATCTCTATCTATCTCTATCTATCTCTATCTATCTCTATCTATCTCTATCTATCTCTATCTATCTCTATCTATCTCTATCTATCTCTATCTATCTCTATCTATCTCTATCTATCTCTATCTATCTCTATCTATCTCTATCTATCTCTATCTATCTCTATCTATCTCTATCTATCTCTATCTATCTCTATCTATCTCTATCTATCTCTATCTATCTCTATCTATCTCTATCTATCTCTATCTATCTCTATCTATCTCTATCTATCTCTATCTATCTCTATCTATCTCTATCTATCTCTATCTATCTCTATCTATCTCTATCTATCTCTATCTATCTCTATCTATCTCTATCTATCTCTATCTATCTCTATCTATCTCTATCTATCTCTATCTATCTCTATCTATCTCTATCTATCTCTATCTATCTCTATCTATCTCTATCTATCTCTATCTATCTCTATCTATCTCTATCTATCTCTATCTATCTCTATCTATCTCTATCTATCTCTATCTATCTCTATCTATCTCTATCTATCTCTATCTATCTCTATCTATCTCTATCTATCTCTATCTATCTCTATCTATCTCTATCTATCTCTATCTATCTCTATCTATCTCTATCTATCTCTATCTATCTCTATCTATCTCTATCTATCTCTATCTATCTCTATCTATCTCTATCTATCTCTATCTATCTCTATCTATCTCTATCTATCTCTATCTATCTCTATCTATCTCTATCTATCTCTATCTATCTCTATCTATCTCTATCTATCTCTATCTATCTCTATCTATCTCTATCTATCTCTATCTATCTCTATCTATCTCTATCTATCTCTATCTATCTCTATCTATCTCTATCTATCTCTATCTATCTCTATCTATCTCTATCTATCTCTATCTATCTCTATCTATCTCTATCTATCTCTATCTATCTCTATCTATCTCTATCTATCTCTATCTATCTCTATCTATCTCTATCTATCTCTATCTATCTCTATCTATCTCTATCTATCTCTATCTATCTCTATCTATCTCTATCTATCTCTATCTATCTCTATCTATCTCTATCTATCTCTATCTATCTCTATCTATCTCTATCTATCTCTATCTATCTCTATCTATCTCTATCTATCTCTATCTATCTCTATCTATCTCTATCTATCTCTATCTATCTCTATCTATCTCTATCTATCTCTATCTATCTCTATCTATCTCTATCTATCTCTATCTATCTCTATCTATCTCTATCTATCTCTATCTATCTCTATCTATCTCTATCTATCTCTATCTATCTCTATCTATCTCTATCTATCTCTATCTATCTCTATCTATCTCTATCTATCTCTATCTATCTCTATCTATCTCTATCTATCTCTATCTATCTCTATCTATCTCTATCTATCTCTATCTATCTCTATCTATCTCTATCTATCTCTATCTATCTCTATCTATCTCTATCTATCTCTATCTATCTCTATCTATCTCTATCTATCTCTATCTATCTCTATCTATCTCTATCTATCTCTATCTATCTCTATCTATCTCTATCTATCTCTATCTATCTCTATCTATCTCTATCTATCTCTATCTATCTCTATCTATCTCTATCTATCTCTATCTATCTCTATCTATCTCTATCTATCTCTATCTATCTCTATCTATCTCTCTATCTCTATATCTCTCTATCTCTATATCTCTATATCTCTCTATATCTATCTATCTCTATATCTATCTATATCTATATCTATATATATCTATATATATATCTATATCCGCTTGCATTCGAAATAGAATAAAGACAGCCTGAGAGGAACTTTCGGCTGTCTCTATTTCTAAAAGCAGTCGTTCGCATCAGGGACTTGCAACAAAATATTATATTAAGATGATCGTGCAATTTATCAGTTAATATTTTTCCTAAATCTATTCAATAGACTTAAGCAACTCCAATCCATATCATAATTAAATACATTGGTTAGTAAAAGAATGTACAGAGATTAAGACCTCTCTTCACAAACTTAAAGCACAATTTTAAGCAAAATAGGCAGCCGGCACATGACTCTTATAGAAAGCTAACAATCTCCCTACTATGGCTTTTACAACAAAAAATTCTAATCAATGTCTAAAAGAAGACCAACACCACCCTTAATCAAAGGGGAACATCTTTTTTAGACTATGATAGTACAAACAGCCATTCCAGTGTTACCAGTTTATTCTGATTGTTTAAATAGTCTTACCATACACACTATAGGTTTCTGAATGGTTACTCACTGCCTCGTTATGTTCAGAAAACTCACTGGTAGCTACAAGAGCCATTATAGAACAGCATTAAGTATTCATCACAATGTATCCAACCTTCTTCAAAAGTTAGGTAGTACAGAAACTTATTACCACAAGCTTCTATTTCAAATGAACATATATTTATACCCCTAAATTTGTTCTACAGTTATTCAACTCTAGACCCAAAAGTACAGTGGTGCATTGACCTGTTGGAAAATGCACTGATTATTCCTAATATCTAGAAAGTCCCCTAGGAAAACCATTTACAGCTGACCCCACATAATACATTAGAAGGTCCTTTAAATTCCACTGTCTGTTGCTGTAGGGTTTGTAGGGGGGAGGAAGAGCAAAGGCATATGCTCTATAGGAATTTTGCCTGTCTTCTTTCTTTTACAGAAGGAAAGATGCCAAAAAAGCCAGTTGTAAAGTTTCACTTTTTAAAATTGCTAGGGGGAAAAATATTCTAAGAATGCAACCTTTTCTGAGGGTAAACTCTGCCTGGCTTCAAAGACAACTAATCTGAGAAACTTCAGGGCTAAAATCTGGGGGGGAAAGCCGTGTAATACACAACCAATCTGACACCTTAATATTAACATAGGTCCACTTCTGTACGTAGATAGCCACTGTCAACTAATTTTAAAGGGTTGAAAATATAAACATTTATTTTTATCTATGGCTATTATAGATAAATGTATAAATATAATGGGTAAATGTGTTAAAAAACAAAAACTGTCAGAATACTCCCAACACAACATAAGCATTGCAGATAGCTGGCAAAGCATGATGGGAACTAGAACTGCAGGTTGCTTATGGTTGGTGTAGATTTTGCAGCCATATTGTCGGAGTTCTGTTCATAAACAGTAGACATCTGCCGTTTAGTTGACCATGACTCACATGTATACCTTGCAACTATGCACAAGCTGCTCTAGCATATGGGCAGCTGAGCTCTGGTACAGAAGTGAAAAAAAAAATCTCTATAGGCAGATTTGGAAGTATACTGCACATAAGACAAAAAATAAGTGTTATAGTAAATAAAATTATTATTGTCCTATTATAAATCTATCACTGTTTTCAACCCATTTTGGGGTGTTTTTAACTAACCAGCGGACTGGTCAAAGTTTCTTTATCTGGCATCAACATTCCACAGAGGTTATTCACCAGTACAGAGCAAATGTTCAATGACCCATAGCAAACAATTCACTTTCAAGGATCTAATGCATATTCATTTGTACAATCCAAATAGCTGATTGGATTCTCCGTGTATGCACAGTTAATGAATGAACCTATCATTTTTTAGAGTATCATATAGGAAATGGCTACAACAAAACAAAAATCTTTGCAAAAACAGGTTTACCTAGAAAAGGGTTCTTAAACTTCTCCTCGGTGACCCTTAACCACTGCATGTTTTCCAGCTCTCCTCAATCACAAGTAATAAGTGATATAATGAGTACCATGTGTGAATCTATTCACACGTCAGTCAGTACTGAACACCCGTGCTCCAGCAAGGATACCTGGAAGACGTGGGGGCTGATTCAGAGTTGCACTTACACCATTTTTTAGTTGCAAGTGTAGACCTAAGCAATACCATGCTGAACTGCAAGGGGAGGCAAATTTACATTGTGAACGCAAAATTAGATTTGAGAGATGTATTTTCTTAGCTCAACTCTCTTTTATAAAATTCCATATAAAGCTATACAGTATTTGAGTTTTGTGTACAAAAGTAATGAATTTTCCCTGCATGCAAAAGACTAGAATAAGAATAATTAGCACCCCTTACTTTGCAAAATGGTATAGCTGAGCAGTACACTTGCTCCTGATTGACCCTTCCTCCCAAACTCTGAATCAGCCCCATGCAATGTAAGAGGTTCCCAAGGAGAGGTTTAAGAACCTAGAAGAAAACAGGCAAGGCATAGCATGTGTGTGTGTGTGTGTGTGTGTGTGTGTGTGTGTGTGTG
>WWET01001633.1:164362-175923 GCA_011038615.1 Limnodynastes dumerilii
GAAAGATCCAGATACCGGTGCCATATACTTTTCATGCTGGGAACAATGGTGTAGATCCTGAACTACGGATGTCAGAAAAATAACGCAAGCCATTTGCGTAAAATCACTGTCAAGCAACATCTGTGCATTAGCGTAAGTACTATCGGACGTAACGAAGTACGACAGTACTTACGGGGAAGGGGCAGGCCCTTCCCTTACAATGTCTCTATGCCCGTCATATAGGCGGGGATAGCCACTTAAATGAAGGCTACGGGGTGGAGGAAGCCCCACTTTGACTAAGTCTGTGGCCGCAGACCCGGTCGTAATACTTAAGGTAAAAATCTGGACACAAGTGTCCAGAATTACTACGGAGAGCGGGGGTGCAGGGGGTTTTCACTCTCCGATTCGCGAACGTACTTACAGACCCTCGCACACACGTAATGCATGCAGGGGGGGGGTCCTGGATCTGCCCCGATAATCCTAGCAGGTAACCCATGCTGCTAGCCTACTGGCTGGCTGCAGTCCTGCTCTTACTGACAGGAGGCCCAGCCAATCTCATCAGGAGAACCATACAGGTAGCCTGTTGGGCCAGGCGTATGACAGTCTGTCCAAACTTCTGGCAATTTTTTCGCCATAGGCAGATATCTGTACAATGTTTACAGAGCATTTTTAGCAGATGCTTAGGAGATGATGATATCAGATCTGCTGCGAAATTGATACAGTGTGTATTGTCATCGCATCTCTAATATGATTATATAGGGTGCACCCAGCTTGAGAGTGTATATCATCTTAGGAATTGAAGTGCTTAGGTGTGCGTGTGTTTGTGTGTGTGTTTAAGTTTGTGAGTGTGTGTTTGTGTGTAGAAGGACAGATAGAAAGGACATTAAGTGAAGTATCTCAGAAAACCTTCACCAGGGCAGCTTATCCACATGTAAAGGAGACAGATTTAGGAATTCACACATCATATCTTTAGTTTAGGAGTCACTCTGTTCTGTGAGTGTTTTATCTCTAGTAGACAGTACAAGGGCACTGTGGAAAGGTCATCCATGGGCTACTTCTAAGTGTTGACTGTAAATCCAAATCATTGTGTTGTTCAAAGCAGACAGACACCTCCAACGCATGCTGGATTTTTCCTTAAAAGATTCTTATCACAGATCATAAAAAAAAAAAAATACCAGATCTGCAACAAATACAAACAACAATCATGCAATAACATTCTTTGGAGCACAACAAAGTAGGACACATGTAGAAAAAAAATTCTATACATCCTGCCATAGGATGAACAACCATTCTAGAATATTCCTTATAATTATGTTATATCATGACAAACTTATAAAAGTGCTTTACAGGGAGAATAAAGACTGACATTAATAGTTGACCCATACCTTCCAAGAGAGCCAATGAAACAATATATAAATATGGAAGTGCTCAGCTAACCCATACTTTCCAAGAGAGCCAACGAAACATATAAATATGGAAGTGCTCAACTAAGCCATACCTTCCAAGAGAGCCAACGAAACAACATATAAATATGGAAGTGCTCAGCTAAGCCATACCTTCCAAGAGAGCCAATGAAACAACATATAAATATGGAAGTGCTCAGCTAATCTGGATATTCCTACAGATGACAGATGAAACCATATTTTTATCATTTAGTGCAGCAATGCACCATGGCTAGCATAAAGCATTCACTGCCATGACAACACTCTGTAAGAAATGCCCGAGAGCCATTACTTGTTGTTTATTATGGTAGACTTCTAAAGTATCTGCACAGATACATGTGCAATAGACCCTAGTCAGAGTATTTTACTACGGGCTTTGTGTAGCTACAGGCCACTTCAAATGCAATACAAGTACTTCCTGATTAGGAATTCATCTTAATTTCACTGACTACTGGTCATCAAGGTCAACAGATATCTAAAATAATAATACTACAAATCAGAAATAAATCACAAATAAAATTTAAAAAAAACCACAACCCCAAGATGTAACATAAAATAGAACAAACTAAATCCTCATGTAATAGAACTATATACCTGAAATAAAGGTTTCACCACTTTACCATTATATCTATACATGAAGAACACTCTAGGGAACCTTTGCGAAGGTCAACAAGGCTAATAACAGAAACTACATGCATTATTTATTGACCTATAGTGGAATGCAAAATCAAATAATGGAACTGTAGAGGAACCAGCAACAGCCAAGTCTATTGGTTAATAGGCCTAGAAGTGGTGAACAGGGATATTTAGAAATGGTTATTGATAGCACCTCAGATAAAACAGCGATACCAACCTAAAAATCAACTCCATCATATAAAGCAAGTGACTTGTTCACTGTTGTTCCTACATCCAAAACAGTAAGGGATCCAAAGATTATCTATTACCATGTTAATAACGAAAATGTATTTTGTATGGATCTTTCTGCCATGGGATTGCGATAACAGAGGGACTCAAATGGCATCAGGGAACAACGAGTGTCAGGATCAGTAAGAGTGAAGAAAGATGATCTTACAAGTATCAAAAGGTTCTTTCCATCCAGGGCTCAAATCTCTGCTGAAGACACTCCAAGAAGGTGCAACAGACATTTAGGGCCAGATTTAATAAGCTGCAGGTTTGAAAAAGTGGAGATATTGGCCATAGCAACCAGATTCTAGCTGACATTCTCTAGTATGTAATAGGAAAGTGAGAGCTAGAATCTGATTATAGCCTATGCTATAGGCAACATCTCCACGTTTCCAAACCCGCAGCTTAGTAAATATGGTCCTTTGAATACATTATCCATCAACCTAATTCACGATCATACCAGCGTATAAAATAGGAGGTAGAGGGTTGAAGAGAGAAATCACAATGGCCCAGAATAGGTAACAGAAAATGTATAATTATAAAATGCTGCCTACAATAAGCCCAAATTCCAAAGATGGAATCAAACAACTTGGTTAGAGGACACAAACATCATTTGTGCTATTACTCATTGTCATTGCAGTGACCAGATGTGAATTCAACCCAGAACATAAGGCATAAAATAGAATAATATTGGAAATACGTCTGCAGACCCATTAACCATTGATCACTTGAGGAACTTTGATTTGGAATAATAATGGTGTGGCATTGCTGCTGTACCATGCCAGACATTAGTAAGCTCAAAGCAAAACTGCACACTCATCATATGTGCCGACTCAAACAACGTCGCCATTTTTTCCTGCCTCCGTCCCGTCATGCTTCCATTTCAACTACATGGACTCAACTGGGGGAAGAAGAGCTTTCCACACTCATGCTGCCCTACCATAAGTGTCATAACCCTTACATCAAATAACAGTCACATCACAAGACAAGTTATTACCCCATACAAGTGGTAACACTCCTGTATCAGTCACCTGTCTAAATACCTGGAGGCTCACTCAGAGACTTATGAAACCGGACAAACAAGTTTACAGATTTTTTTTTAGTAACTTTCTGATGAGGCAAAAAACTTGTCTTCAGATTGAAACAAGTCTCAAGACTGTTCAACAGAACTGAACAGAGCCCTCAAGGATTGTTTAAGATAAGGAATGAAAAAGCCTCTTCAGAGCCAAAGTAACACTTTCAAGAGTTTCCTTATCATGTTTGTTTGCCTTTCTTCTTGGAAACTTATTAGCAAGCACAATACACAAGGAGTACAATAGCATAAAGTACAGCCACTATCAAGACACAAATGTAACTAGCAATTTTTGCAGTTTGCAATCCAATTGTTTCTAATCTGATAAACCAAACAAAGACAGCAGAGACTTTGGTCAAAAACGTGGGCAGGTCTACCAGGCACCAACTGCAACTAGTCATTGTAGAGGCTGGTCAAACACTGACATAAAAGAACCAAAACTGAAAGTATAAACAGATCCATACTACTCACTTATTATTAGAAGAGATTAGTGTTCACAGATAACTCTGATAAACTAAGGTTTACCAACCAAAATAGAACATCACACTATTTCATGTAACCATGGGCTGGATCCAGACTTAAGTGCTTGAAACGAGTTAACCCTGGGCTAAACCATGTTGATCGCAGGGGGAGTCAAGTTAATTGTATTCTTTGCATGCAGGGATATATCTTTGAATTGCTTACTGCACACAGATACTGACCAGCTTTACTATCACACTGTTATTTAGACTTGGGATAGGAAGCATCACCTCTCAACACTAGTACTGTTTGCAACAGATGAAACATGACTCCCCTGCAATCACCATGGTTTAGCCCAGGAGTAACTCATTCCAAGCACTTACTTAAGTCTGGATCCAGCCCCATGTTCTTGCCAACACTTTTATATAGGCAGAATACCACATGGCACTTTTATTTTTATAACAAACATTAAACAACAAGCCTGGGTAATAAGAGACACACTGGGAGGTAAGAGGGCTTCACAAGCAAACGTACAATCTAAAGAGCTTGAGAATAAGAGCTACACAGGACCGTGTTCACACCTAAGAGTGAGTTGTGGACAGATCCGCACCTAACTCACTCTTCCAGCCCCTAACCCGCAACTCATTTTTTCGGTACCCTTATGCCACTTATGAGTGCCATAGGGCTACCTTATCTAACCGTGCAATATCCGCACAGACATTGCCTCTCCCTGCCTAATCTAAATCCCCCCTCCCACTTCTACCTAAGCACACCCCGGGGTGGCATTACGCCACCTCTTTCTACTTAAACTACTCCGTGCGGAGGCAATCTGCGCAAAAGTAAAAGGTCATTTTGGAAAAATACGCACTTATAAAGCACAAGCTTCTTAAGTGTGAATAAGGGCCATAATGTGCAGCTGATCAGTAAGGTAACAGTGCTCAGTGGTCTGTATGCTCCCCGTTTATGAAGGATTTATGAAGTATGCCTTAACGCTCGTATTTTTCTTTTAAAGGAATAAATCCTGCAAAAATGATTAAAATACTTAAAATCCAATTTTTGTGGTGAATAAATAATGTCAAAACTGCCCAGATCAGATACAGCACATCCAGCTAGTCGTCTGGGACAATACAAGACTACCATTTGGCCAATCCAGTTGTCCCTGGTCCCAGAACTAGCTGTTTTGGTAAAATCCAATAGACCACACACGCTGGAATAGTCTTATCCAAAAACATAAAAACATGATACATTCACCAACCAAAAACAACCCACCCCCTTCCCCAAAGATCTGTTTCAAATACTTTGAAAAATGCTATAATGAACACAATATGTAAAAATATAAGTCTTGTTTTTAGCAAACTGCATTCTGCAAAACGGAAGTCTGCATGTACTTTATCCAGAAATAATCATATGAGTAAATCAGCAGCTTGCTGACAAACCCTGATACACTTTATTGCATTGTTTTATCAAGGAAATCCTCTCACCTGGCTCCCAATACCTTAGGCTTATGCATGCAAATAAAACAGGGGAATGAACCATTGAGTTCTAGGACATATAACTTTATGCCTTCAGGTCTGCAAACAGGCCATATTGTTTGATATACTAACCCTTAACATGCTTGCTTGTCAATCAAGCAACAATTTTGACAGCCCTTTGATCAACCATGGATACCCAGAAACTCTGACCAGCCTTTACTAAAACACAATTTAAAGCACACTGGCAAAGATCTGATTTTTCCCAAGCAAATGTTGGGGAGATAAAAAATAGTTTTTGGTCATGTCTGCTCTCTTAGCTTTCCAAAATGACAACTGGACAAAGCTCAAAATACTCTCTGTGTGACAGGAATCATTTCAGATGCTGTGGTTAACAAAGCACACAAACCAGGTATTGTATATTTAACTACATAAATATTTACTGACTAGACACTCCCCATAGATAGTCTCATTACAAATGTTATCCTACTTTATAACACGATTGGTGGCTTTGATGTTACTTGCCTATAAAGTTCATCAATGCTATAAAACATGGACAAAATTTCAAACAAGTGACAAACAAAGACGCCAAACAGGAGTGACCCGTAAACCAGTGCTGACAGCTCAACACTCTCCAACCGAGAACTTTTCCAATCAATCTTCAGAAAGTAATCTGTGCTTTCTGACTTATTGCTTCACTTTCTAAATGACCAAATGATTCTGAGTGAAGATGTGACGCAAATTAAGCGGTAAACTTAGTATAAAGTAAGCACAAAGGACTGGATCCAAACCCCCACACACTTTCCGTACATGCGGGGGGGGGGGGGCGTCTCCGCACGCTCCCCTGTCACTACCCTCTCTCGTGCGGTCTTTATGGTAGGTTATGCTGCCTACCTTAAAGCAGTCGTGCGGATCAGCAGGGAAGCACAGTTGATTTGCACGCTAATGTAACCCTAGCATAACATCTGGAGGGCGCATGCACTCTCCAGTCAAATCAGGCCACTTACACACCTTGCATGCGTAAGTGATCTTTGGGGGCGCAGGTCTGGATCCAGCCCTAAAACCGTAGTTAGATGGGGTAAGTGAGAGAGAGTAAATAATAAAAAAAAATATATACACACACCGTGGTTTTATGGTAGGTTATGCTGCCATAAGCCTACCTTAAAGCAGTCGTGCGGATCAGCAGGGAAGCACAGTTCATTTGCACGCTAATGTAACCCTAGCATAACATCTGGAGGGCTCATGCACTTTCCAGTCAAATCAGGCCACTTACACACCTTGCATGCGTAAGTGACCTTTGGGGGCGCAGGTCTGGATCCAGCCCTAAAACCGTAGTTAGATGGGGTAAGTGAGAGAGAGTAAATAATAAAAAAATATATACACTCACCATGGTCTATGGAATTAATAGTTACCAAAGCAAACTTGAAAGTCAGAAATCAAAGATATAGGGCCAGATTTACTTATCTGTGGGTTTGGAACAGCAACCAATCAGATTCTCTCTCTCTCACTTTCCTATTACATACAAGAAAATGTCAGCTAGAATCTGATTGGTTGCTATGGGCAACATCTGCATTTTTCCAAACCCGCAGCTTAGAAAACCTGGCCCATAGAGTGCAGCTTATGATTGGATGTAAGCGGGTCCTTCTTACAACTGTAACTTCACAAGCCAATGACAACCAACTTGACACAACCTTGCTATGTATTGTGATATTTCAGGAAACATTCATTTATTGTAATCAAAACTTAAGCAGTGAAGCGTTAAATTTTCTATAGTTCTATTGCCAATTTTCTTGGCAATAGAACGTGATAAAGGTGATGGCATTTTGAGAAACTTTAAATGTTACAAATGTACAAAATACAGGAAAACCATTTTGTTAACCACCCTGTATACAAATCATAGGACGTCTGCAGTGGGAACATCTTCTTTATCCTAAGATAGCAAAGTTACATAATAGAACCCCCCCCCCCCCACTCTCTAATAATGCAACCAAACTACGTGTACTTCAACCTACTTACTGCTGGCTGGGCAGACAAAAAAATAGCATAAACACTTCTATGCAACAAATGGCTAGGACAGCTGTTCTGCACACTCCTTGTGATCTTGTGTTGGCGATTAACATAGCTACTTTACGCAGCTGCAGGTCAGCTCCTTTAGCATGTATATGCCCAACTTTAATTTTGAAGGTTTTATCAGTATAATTGAGCAACTAGGGTAGTATAAATCTAATGCAGGAATACTACACATATTGAGGTAACTGAACGTGGATCTTTATTCTATGACATAATGACAACAGGGGAAAAAAAACCTAAAGCTTTTATTTTACAAAATAAATTTCTCCTGGTCAGATGTAAAAATCTACGTTTATTTAATTCTGCCTTGATGGCGTTCCCTGCAGTATTGTGTCTTGCTGTTTCACTGACAGAGAAAAGTGCACACATGGAGCAGAAGTGAATTAGTTCACCGCTGAATCAAAACACAGACTGTTTATCCAACATGAGTGTCTGAAAACCAGACGTGGAGTTTACACAGAAAAATCAGCCAAAAGACAAAGAACGAGATAAATATCACAGATGCAGCCTTTATTGAGGGATAAAGGCAAAAGATTGTGGAATACATCCCCCCAAAACAACAGGTTACCTAACACAGAGAGGGTCACATTATAAAAAGCGTGACCCAGAAGTAAAAAACTTGCCTACCATCACAGACATAAAAGAAAGGTACCAAGATCAGACAATTCAATGATTTTTTGCAACATAGATACCAGTAGAGCTTTAATGAGGTACAAATCATACAGAAGGGAAACACTGTCATGTAAGACTATGTGGCTGAGAGGTGTCATGCACCATAGTGATATCCAGTGCTACACATGTTCTAGAGACCATACAACAGCCATGTAATAAATGTGCAAATACAATAATAACAAGAAGCCATTCAATAGGAATAGGTGCTAGGTGAACAAGTGTGCCATCCCTGGGCATTGCTGTGTTGCTGGGGCAGATATGTGGCACACCTTACCATGATATGACTGTGAGGTGACACACTGTGGGCAGTGTGTGGCAGAATGTTATATCAGGTGAAAGCCCTGGCACCCCACACACAGTATCCCCATGCCCTGCCCGTCTCTGTGCCCCAGCAGCTGAACAGGTTGCACGCCGTCCACACCGCATTGTCCCCGCTGCCTCCTTTGTTATGGAAGTTTCCGCGGACACGCCTGGCAGACATTCTCACCTTCATGTCGTTCATGATGGTCTGGAAGAGTCCCCCCAGCGCGCTGCACTCCTTCTCCATGCCCGCGTCCATGTCTGCTGCTCCTGCTCCCGGGCAGAGCCCCCTCTCTACGTGTCCGGCGTGCGGGCTCCTGATCACCGCTGCTAGTCCGAGCGGAGTGCGCTCACTCTGATCTCATGCCGCTGCAATGCACTGGAGCGGGGAGGGGAAGACCTGGCTTCGGGAATACGCTGCTTACGCAACGGCGCAGGGCCCCCTGCCGGCCACACACGTTGCCAACGGAGACCAATACGCCGCCTCCTTCCATGGCCCCTCCCATTTCCACCTCAAACCACGCCCAGTCTGCTTCGGCTCTTCTATAGGTTGCGCTCCCACCCCCCCTTTGCGAATGACGTCACACAACAGCATAGTGACGTGTCCCAGTTGCCAGCTCTCCTTGAGAAAGCCAGTAGCATCCCTGCCCTCCAGTCATCTGGTTGGACGTAGAGAGGTGGGCGAGTACACGGACGGGATTGTAGCCACGCCCACAGGTGTGAGGGCCACACCTTCACCTCAGGTGGTGACTCGTACAGGCCTGTTCTGTCACCAGTGTGATATGGAGGAGTGTTCCTTCAGGACAGCAATCCCCAGAAGAGATTCTGTCAGTATTTCTGAGGAACTTGCGGGCTCTGAGCCCGGGAGTGTAAGAAATAGGCTCCACCGAAACGCTGTGACTAACCAGATGTGGAACTACAAGTCCCAGCATGCCATCGACAGTATATGCTTAGCCCATGTCTGCCATAGAATGCTGGGACTTGTAGTTTCGCAATTGCTAGAGAGCCACAGGTTGCCAGGTCTGCTTTAGATAACAGTAACAACACAGTATTGTCTATAGCAGACTGGTGTTTCCAAAATCTTTGATTTATAAAAATCACCTCTATATAATCGGGCATTCAGACTTAAAATAAGTTTGCACAGCTGACTTCTCTGGCATCTGAACTTTTATGGCAATGTCTTTATATACATTTTACCTACACCATAAGTGTGAGACCAGCAATATATATGATGCAATAATCATGGACCGCATCCAGACCTAAAAGTGATTTATACTTGAGTTAGTCCTTGCTATATACAGCAGAGTGCTCTTATTTTCCACAAATAAGAGAAGTGCACTCCCCTCATGTACGGAACTTCAGGTGACTTACGATTTATAAACCCTACCTTAAGTTTTCCGCACACAGCCCTGTGCTGAAGGGTGTTATGAGATCCGATCTGTACATAGGCGCTTAGACATACCCTCCAACATGGAAAATAGGTACACCTGGGGGGTGTATGTGAAGGGGACGTGGCTTGTCCCAAGAAGGACGTGGCTTTAACCTGCTCTCATTTGCATGTATGATAAGATACATAAAATCTCATTTTACACCTTATCATATTAGCTAATAACTCACGGGAGAGGGTCTTGTCACTCTAGCAGCGCTATAGGAGTCTCTCTCCGCAGCTCTGCTATAGTAATCAGATGCTGCAGGACTGGAAGGTGAATATGGGGGGGGGGGGTCAGAATCCGGTACAATAGCTTTTTTAGCCAGTACAGCCCATTAAAAAACGGTACTGTACCTGCTAAATAGGTACAGTTGGAGGGTATGACTTAGACAAGCCCATACTGCAAAACTTAAATGCCTCTCCCCGCTTACCATGCCTAACTATTTGCCTATAGAGGGCCATTATGCCCCATGGACAGAAAGCTGAACGCATGGAAACCAGGACCTTACTACCAGCATTCCAATGCCTCACTACCTGTTTTGTGAAAGCGCAGTACAAACACAGTCAATTTATGCACTGTGGCCCGTATTTAGAGTACTGGACGTATAACATACACGTCTGGTGTTTAGCGGTTTTTACTACTGCTCATGCGTAGTCATTTTTTCATGTAATCTATGTATCTTTTTCTTACGTAGATTGTATAAATGCAGTCTGAAAAACCGCATTTACGCAATCTACGTAAGAAAAAGATACGTAGATTACGTTAAAAAATTACTACACATGCGCAGTAGTAAAAATCGCTAAACACCAGACGTATATGTTATACGTCCAGTACTCTGAATACGGGCCACAGTGCATAAATCGGCATCCAGTATTAATTTTGGATCTGGTCCCTTGTGATTATGTCATGTGAAAATGCCACAGAAATAGTGACAGTACAAAAATTACAGAAATGGCCTTAAATGAATGGTTATTTTTCATTTTAATATGATATTCAGTAGTTTTGTAGAAGGCAACATTTTTCTCCATCTATTTTGCTGAAATAGAGAACATTGTTTCAATGCTTAAATTAGTAAATTTAAAAGATGCAATCAAATGATGGCAGAGCTCACACACAATTTTGTTCCAAAGATTCGTTTATCTTGTGTTTGGAACTATAATCGTTTGAAAAATCTCCAGTGTGTTTTTCATAGTAAAAATAATTGTGCTAGTAGAAATGAGCATGCATTTGGCAATGTTTCAGGGTTGTATGTATGTATGTGCTTGACAAAAGTAGAGAAAACCATGTGTGGAGCTGATGGGAATGTCAAGCCAGCTCCATTTGAAAGATTTCTGAAAATGTTACATATTTGTAACACTGAAACACAGCGGCTTGAAACGCGTTGGTGGGGGCATTTGTAGCAGAAAACACAGGAGAGTACCTTGGATGCCTTCTCTTTCCCCATATATGTGTGTTTTAGGACCCTAGAAGCAGCATATATTTATACCGCTTTCACATCACCAACTCGGAAAAACCTGTGTTTTTCCGGGAAGAAATGCTGGGTCAAAAAAAAAAAAGGCAACTTTAAGCGCCCAAAAACACAGGAAATTTCCTGGTGAGACCCTTTCACATCTCCAACAAATTTCCCGGGTTATAGTGGCTTAACACGGCAGGGCATGCTGATGCTTGTAGTGCTACAAACATCAGCATTCCCAAGGATGCCAGGGCATGCTACTGCTTAGAGAACCACAAGTACATGCATGCCCTGTCATCCTGTGCAACATTG
>WWET01001633.1:178754-215038 GCA_011038615.1 Limnodynastes dumerilii
TGTAACGCTGAGCGTTAGCACGCTCAGCGCTACATCGTAGCTCTGGATCAGGCCCATTGAGTCTTATTTTCCTCCTTTTACACATTTGGACCATTGCTCTTTGGATAGTGAATTAATTATTAAGGGAGCTTTCTAAAGGAAAGGAATCTCAGACGGACATTATACATTCATAATTTTGGTATTTGGAACATATCTGAATTTGTATTTGAAACGTCATCCACTTGTGAATGAATGTACTTTGAATTTGAGTTGTGAGTCAGGGCTTAACAGTACTTTAGATCATCGTTGGATTTGTATCAGTTTAGGAATTTTGAAAGAGTTTTTTGGCACTTTGTAATATTGCGTATATAGGAAGAGATTATTGTTACTAGAAGTTTTGGATAGCTTGTTCTATATTCTACCAGCACTAATATCCCTATCCTTGTACATATTTTTTAAAGCGGTGTACACACTGAGGTTATCAAGACAATATAACATCTTTTCAAATCTATAGTAACAATTTTAGCCCTGACCTACTTAATGATGTATCCTGTACACACTGCTCTCCAAGTGGATCATTTCAATACAGGTTCAAATGAACCTTTGCTGCAATAATATGCTCGCCCACAAGGTGGCGCTGTGCAGAATTATGAATGGGAATCGTTTCAGTTGGGACATCAATGATCTTGAAAAATTAGGAATTGATAATAACCAAATCAAACAATGCAATGTATTATCTGCAGATTCGGCAACATTATTTGGCAGTACACGCTGGAAAATTTTTAAGCTATCTGACGATTATCATGTAATTAGAAAGATAGCCATCAGAAAACCCTCCAGTGTGTACCCTGCTTAAGTCTGGAAGTATAGGCAGCAGATTGATTGGCGGAGCAATGATAGCCTTAAAATACTAATGCTTCATACACACGCTACAATTTATTGTACCAAATAATCTGATACAACCATCAGATATGATGATCATACATCATATAGGGAATAGAATGCAACATGTCTGATATATTAGCACAATGGGCTGGATCCAGACTTAGGAAGGAGCTTGAAATTAAGGGAGGAAAATTACTCCTGGCCAAAACCATGTTGATTGCAGGGGGAGTCAAGTTAATTGTATTCTTTGCATGCAGGGATATATCTTTGAATTGCTTACTGCACACAGATACTGACCAGCTTTACTATCACACTGTTATTTAGACTTGGGATAGGAAACATCACCTCTCAACTCTAATACTGTTTCCAACAGATGAAATATGACTCCCCTGCAATCCACATGGTTTAGCCCAGGAGTAACTTTCCTCTCTTAGGGCTGCATTCAGACTTCCGTTTATACGGCGACTCCCGTGCGTATTTTAAGGTACGTTTCAACTGCGCATGCGTGGTAACTTTTTGTACGTAGTTGACGTAGACTATACACGTGGAAGTGCCTTATGGACGGACGTATGATACACACGTTGGTACATACGTCCAGATATGCGACGCAAATATACGCATGGGAGAATTTAAGTAAAATTGGGCGGGGAGAGGCATTTAAATGAAGGAAAGTGGGCGCGATTATCATGATACGCACGTACGGAGAAAACATACGCACGAGACTGCACACGGAAAGTTAGAGTTGGTCTATGGTGGTGTAAGTCTCAGTGAGCACGGATTAGCAAGGGGAGTGACTGGGGTTTTGGTGGGTGTTCCTTGCTACGTGCATGCGTATATTTGCGGTCGTGTTTGCAAACGGAAGTCTGAAGACGGCCTTAATTTTAAGCTCCTTCTTAAGTCTGGATCCAGCCCAATGTCCCATTGACTTTCTCTCTTCTTTTGTTCTGTCTTCATTCTTCTGTCACCTGTGTGTATGCTGATGGTCAGTCATATAAAAAAAGAAGACACCTAAGTATTTCTTCTTCCACATGTGTAGTAGCTATAGACGTATAATTACGCACGGAGGAAGAAGAAATACTTAGGTAAGAATCTGGTCCATTATGGGCACAGGAGGAGGGGGCATTTGGCAACCTGGACAATTACAGAGGGGGCATAAAGACTTTATGGCAGAATGTCTGGGAGACTGCACAAATTCAGGCAGTTCTCCCGGTATCCCGGGAGAGACGGCAAATCTTGAGGCTCAAGTTCTGCCCTCCTGCCTGGCTAGTTTACTAGTGTTTCTAGGGACAGGGAGGGACTTGATTACACAAATTTGCGTCATCAAGACCCACCCCCATCCCTATGAAACCCCAAAAGGGGTAATTGATAGTCAGGGGCGGGGTTTAATGCTGCGATTTGCTTTCGGCACGGACATATGAATATCACTTGGGGACATGCGTACGGATGGGCGTTTAAATACGTACCTGAAAAGTTACGTGAAAGAGGGTGGAGGGGGGCATTTAAATGAGTCTTTGAGGGCGCGGTTACATGGCACGTACGGGATACATATACACATGTAAGTACACACGTAAAGTTAGAGGTGGTCTATGGAGGCGTAAGCCTACATTGCACGCCCATGAGAGGGGAGTGTCATGGGTGTTGGTGGGTGTTGGCTTGCTACGTGCGTGCGTATAATTGCGTACTTTTGAACAAATGCATCTCTGAATACGGCCCATAATGTGTAGCTTGATACAATACAAAATCATGAGTATAAGGTAAATGATCATTTTCCCTTATAGTTGATCAGGACAAGACTTGTTGTCTGCAAGAATCTGCCAAGAACCTTTAGACTCCTTTAAAGCAACACGCCATTTGGAAGCCCTGGAACTGCTGACGACTCAGAGAGTCAGGGAAAGAAGTGCAGCAAGTTGTAGAGATGGGTCCTCACTCCTTTTATATGGCTTCTAGTGTTTATCTTTTTCATTTGTAGAATCATTTTCAAGTATGAAAACAAAAGATGAACTTGAGAGTACAATAACAGAGCTGGAAGTCTTGTTGGACTGAAGTAAATTCTCTTTTACTCCCCCATGTTACCTTAGGTCATTGGGAGCTGCCAGAAAATTCCTGTATATACAAGTCCCAGTTCTTTCTTTTTGTTTCTAACATAAATTAAAAATCTCTTTCAGGCCGGTAGTTTAAAGCCTCGAGATCCACAAGAAGTATAAGTGAAGATCTCACAGCGTACATATTCTCTGGGTCACTAGTATTACAATATAAATGTATTTTTACTGACTTTAATTACATTTATTGATGCCTTTCTTCGCTGTTCATCTCTAAACACAGTTATTAATTGAATCATTTGGTACTATAATATTATTCCATCTCTATGTGAAGTAAATAGATTCTCTGCTAATGATGATACATATGAGATTGATTTAGATGGCTCACACAGAATGACACATGTAAGTTACCACTGATAACTTACACAATCACCTAATTAACAATGAAATAATGATATTGATCATTATTCGTCATGAATAGGAGTCTGCAGAGTAATAAGTAAACAGTTGCTGGGGATGATTCAGTGGTAAAAGCAGGATGTTTAGAGGGAGGGTTTTCAAAACTGTGAGGTATATTAGGGGTCTGGATATGGCACACTATATAAAGTACATGTGGGTATATACGGGGTCTGGATATGGCACACTATATAAAGTACATGTGGGGTATATTAGGGGTCTGGATGTGGCACACTATATAATGCACATGTGGGTATATTAGGGGTCTGGACATGGCACACTATATAAAGTACATGTGGGTATATTAGGGGTCTGGATATGGAACACTATATAAAGTACATGTGGGTATATTAGGGGGTCTGGATGTGGCACACTATATAAAGTACATGTGGGTATATTAGTGGTCTGGACGTGGCACACTATATAATGCCCATGTGGGGGGTATATTAGGAGTATGGACGTGGCACACTATATAATGCCCATGTGGGGGGTATATTAGGAGTATGGACGTGGCACACTATATAATGCCCATGTGGGGGGTATATTAGGAGTATGGACGTGGCACACTATATAATGCCCATGTGGGGGGTATATTAGGAGTATGGACGTGGCACACTATATAATGCCCATGTGGGGGGTATATTAGGAGTATGGACGTGGCACACTATATAATGCCCATGTGGGGGGTATATTAGGAGTATGGACGTGGCACACTATATAATGCCCATGTGGGGGGTATATTAGGAGTATGGACGTGGCACACTATATAATGCCCATGTGGGGGGTATATTAGGAGTATGGACGTGGCACACTATATAATGCCCATGTGGGGGGTATATTAGGAGTATGGACGTGGCACACTATATAATGCCCATGTGGGGGGTATATTAGGAGTATGGACGTGGCACACTATATAATGCCCATGTGGGGGGTATATTAGGAGTATGGACGTGGCACACTATATAATGCCCATGTGGGGGGTATATTAGGGGTATGGACGTGGCACACTATATAATTCACATGTGGGGATATATTAGGTTTCTGGAAATGGCACAAACTCAGCTGTCAGCTGCGGACAAAATATGTAGATAGAAAAGGCAACACTGTCTAACCTGCCAGCAGCTGAACGTAATGAGCACACACAGAATAGAGGGGCATCATGGCATTACAGCCTTCTATAGAAGCGCTGTGCCCCCCAACATTTCAGCTTCTGCATTCTGTATTATATATGGGCTATATAGATGGCAGAGCTGTAGCTGCTTGTCACGGCGGGGCTACTGTCACGTGCTGCGACCATGTCTTTGACTCAAACATTTGCGCTGCTCCACTTTAAATAATGGAAGAAGCTGCTGCGGCCATCTTTGGAGCTGCACACAGAGCCATGGATTGCAGCCTGCAGATTTTAGGATTTTCTCTTTTTTTGTGTGGTTATTTTCTGATCTACCTCCGCGCGCACCACTGTGATTGTGAAGTATGTGTAACCAGGCTGTCATGAAATCTCACAGCATACAATCTTATTTTTGTAATTTATGTTTTTACAGTGTGTGTATATGTGTGTGTATGTATGTGCGTGTGTATGTATGTACGTATGTGTGTGTAAGTGTGTGTATTTATGTATGTATGTGTGTGTATGTATGTGTGTATGTATGTGCCTGTGTGTGTACATACGTTTGTGTGTGTAAGTGTGTGTGTGTGTGTATGTATGTATGTATGTATGTATGTATGTGCGTGTGTGTGCTTACGTATGTGTGTGTAAGTGTATGTATGTATGTATGTATGTATGTATGTGTGTATGTATGTGTGGGTGTATGCATGTGTATGCATGTGTGGGTGTATGCATGTGTGTATGTGTGTGTATGTATGTGCGTGTGTATGTATGTACGTATGTGTGTGTAAGTGTGTGTATATATGTATGTATGTATGTGTGTGTATGTGTGTGTGTATGTATGTATGTATGTATGTATGTATGTGCGTGTGTGTACGTACGTATGTGTGTGTGTAAGTGTGTGTATGTGTGTGTGTATGTATGTGCGTGTGTGTACTTACGTATGTGTGTGTAAGTGTATGTATGTATGTGTGGGTGTATGCATGTGTGTGTATATGTGGGTGTATGCATGTGTGTGTATGTGTGGGTGTGTGTATGTTTGCCAACTTGTTTCACAAAAACCTGTTTTTCTCTAGTATAAATGGCACAAGACACATGATGATATGATAATGAACCAGATCCAGAGTTTGAAAATAAAATGAAATCAGGTGGAAAGCTATATCTTTGCATGCAGTTGTATTCTCTGGCCAGACATTCTGATTTGCGAAAAGGGGCACCCGAAAGTTCCTTTTTTCGAATACTTACCATTTTCTACTTTTTTTTTTCAGAATGGGTGAGTATGCCGTTCGGCATACTTCACCCATTCTCCTTCGGAAAAGACGATATCCCTCCGCCACCTCTATCGCCGGACCAAGGGACAGGTGAGTAAACTCTCTGTGCGAGGGAGGGTTAGGGTCAGGCTGCGGGAGATGGTGGGTTAGAGTCAGGCTGCAAGTAAGGGAGGGTTAAGGTCAGGCTGCCAGGAAGGGAGGGTTAGAGGGCCATATGCAGAGCTTGTATATGCAATCTATGTTGCAACAAGTAACAGAATTCCTGCGCATGCGCAGTAGAACGTATCGGAAACATATCGGAGCTCTGCATACGGCCCAGAATTAGGGAAAGTAGTGGGGGACTATTTTTACTAACTTTTCGGAGCACCTAAAGCTCGGTGCTCAGTGAATGGATTGCAATGCCTCTTCCAGGCATATGCAATCGAAATCCCAGCCACTGGGAAGAAACAGCCCTATCGAAATAGGGCCGTTCTAAGCGGGGAGCCACTCCCCTTTGCATGCAGGGAGAATACATTTCCTTTGCTTTATTGCACTTAGATAATGACCACTTTTAATCTAATATTTAGTCTTGGGCTAGGGAACATCACCTCTCATCTCTATTTGGAGGGCAATGTCCATATCTGACCATGCCAGCAGCAAGCAATGAAAGTGACCCTTTGGTAACCCTTTGTCTCCTCAACAGTAAGAAGAATAGGGAGATGGGGAGGACCACGTCCAGTCATTGCCAAATTCCTAGACATCTGTCAAAGAGAGCCCTCGTTTTTCTGACCTAGAGCTAAATTTACTAAACTGCAGAAAAGGAAAATGTTGCCCATAGCAACCAATCAGACTGTAGGTGACTCAAGTATGTAACAGGAAAGTGAAAACTAGAATCTGATTGGTTGCTATGGACAACATCTCCACTTTTCCTTTTGCTCAGTTTAGTAAATATAGCCCCTAGTTTGTAAATGCAATAGATTCTGTGATTTATGGCGAGCATTACATAACCAAAACCAATGGTTTTATTATTATTAACGTTTCTTTAGATAATGCCACAAATTGTCCTCAGCGCTTTACAGAGAACATTAGATACATCAGTCCCTGTCCCTAATGGAGCTACATACTAAGGTTCCTAACGCATACAAATAATAGGGTTAATTTAGTCCGCAGCCAATCAACCTACCTGTATGTTTTTGGCATGTGGGAGGAAGCCGGAGCATCTAGAGCAGGGGTTCTCAACCCCGTCCCTGTCCTCGGTCCATGTTTTGTAGGTCTCCCTGCAAAACCTGTGGAGCTTTCAAAATGTAACTGTCAGTTATGAGCTGACCTCCAGCAAGGAGATTTTAAAAACTTGGACTGTCACTGGTACTTGAGGACAGGGTTGAGAACCTCTGGAAACCCATGCTAACATGGGGAGAACATAAAAACTCCACAGATAAGGCCTAGTTCAGGAATCAAACTTATAACCTCAGCGCTGTAAAACACAAGTGCTACTCACTGAGCCACCATGATGCCTGCCCTCCTTTATACAGTGAACCTGTGTTTGGTAGAAAATGGGAAGACACATGAAGCGTTTTTGCACTCTTACCCTCCTTCTTCTGCCCACCCACTGGGTCACATGATACTACAACAACAGGAATATCAAATATAACACTTAAGATGGATTTTATATTATCCGGGCCCGTCCATTGATCTATGGTTCTTTTATCGCACTAGTTAATTGTTGATTTACTTTTCTTTTTTATGTTTCGTAAAGAATAGCACGTTACTCCATATGTTTAGTAAGTAAAAGCCTTTGGCTACTGCTAAACAGAGCAGAACCAAATGAAATGTTATCAGTTTTGAAAAATGGAAAGTGGTTGAGTTATGAAGCATTAGTTAGTCCCTTACTTGCACAGCCTCTGCAACAGAGGTTTATATACAGAGTAAGGACCTGATCCACACCCCCTGCACCTGCGCTGGTGCTAAATTCTGCACAAGAGAGGGGAGTGATCTCCCCCTGTCACTCCTCACTCTTGTGCGTAAATAGTGCGACTTACACAGCCATCAGACAGCCTTAAGTCACACTTACGGATCAGCCGCCTGTCCGACCACTGATCCGCTTGTAAGTGGGTGATAACACCCACACTGTAAAATTGACATGCTCCACCCCGCCCACCTTAGCGTGCGAAGGGGAAGCACAGCCCATTTCTTCTTAATTACCATCGTATGGAACTGAGGGCCAGATCCAGACCTACGGCCGCTAGTCGTAAAAACGCTGTTTTCCATGTTCTACGCATGCGCTCGGCAGATGTTACGACCAGAAACTCTGAACGTACTTACGAGACTACGATCAACAGCGTAACTACGGGCGAAAGGACGTGCCAGATATACGACACCCGTAATTACGCTTCGGAGGCAGGGTGAGGCATTTAAATCGTACAGTATGGGTGTGCTTAGCGCGTTCAGCCATTACGGCCGACACCAGTTACGCTTGGAAAAGTTAAGGTAGGATTTGGCAAGCGTAAAACGCCAAAAATACATACGACCTAGAGGAGTGCATAGTAATTACGAAAGCGTAAATACTCTACGCGTTGAAGCGTAAACCAAGCGTAGTTCTGGATCTGGCCCTAAGTTCCGTGCGATGATAGTGAACATTTGGAGGGCGCATGCACCCTGCAGTCAAAACAGGCCACTTACACACTTTGCGTAAGTGGGCAAACATATGGACCTTTGGATCCGGTCCTTAAGCCCTTAACTCCGGATTAGGTCTATGGTTATTTCACAGATATAATCACAGTGCAAAGAGAGAATGTTATTGTAAGTGCTTTGCTGACACACGAGTTGTAGTTAATAACTGACCTGTGTCTCCCTGACCTTCCCGCTTGGCCGCCCAAAACTAAAAGTTAAGTATGAGGGTAGTTTATTGTGCTAAAGGGAAATCTTATCTCTGTACAACTGATTGTACCAAACTCAGCCCTTTTAGATGCCATTCTTGATTAGGCCAGGGACAATCACGAAAGACCTAGGGGAACCTGTTGTTGTTTTTCTGCTTTCCATCTTGTATCCTTTAAGGCCTTACCAAATGATTCCATTCCTACAAACCTTCCAGCTATATAACTATTTATTAACTTTGTAAAACGCCCCCTTACACCCTGATTTAAATGAATTCCCCCCCACACACTTTACATAACTGTCTATGGAGGCAGCACTGGCGCGCCTCTTCATTCTTCAATCACTAATCACTATGTGCAGACATAAAGTCTGCATGTAATGAATCTACGTTCTGAAATGCTACGTACATTGCGTACTAAACCTTACTATGAATGCGCAGCAAGTAAAAAACCTAAAAATACGCACCTCAGAAGCCGCAGCTTTGTAGGGGTGAGTCAGGCCCGACACCAGTATCTCTTTGGGATATGTCAATGTGATGTCTATAGAAAAGGGCACACAAAAAATGTAATGCCACAAAGTTGGGAATGGTGGTCCCATGTTTGAAACTGACTTTTATAATCTAAAATTCACATGACTCAAAAAGAAATTCTACGTACATCCAGCACAATGGTGTTTTTCTCAAAAGACCATCTTACTACAGCTGAATGCGGACTGCCGGCAGTGACGGTGAAGCGAATCTGCTGAAAAGTAAGTGTTCAACCTAACCTTCCCTTTCCTAGCCCTCCCTTTCCCACAACCTAACGCTAACCTTCTTCTTCAGCCCTAACCCTAACCCAACAAGCCCTGCAGCCTAACCTTATCCTTCACCCTTCTTCAGCCCTTACCCTGACCCTTCATACATTGCAGCCTAATTCTAACCCTTCATACCCCACAGCCTAACCCTAACCTTCCCCTTAAGTCTTAAACCTAACTATCCCTGCCACAGCCGTCGCAGCCTAATCCTATATAACTGCCACAGCCTCTTGCTATTGGGAACAGGGAAATAGGTTCCCTGTTGATTAAGCACTCTTAGGACAGATGCCAAAGGTTGATGATCATTTTGGTGCAGAGGTGGAGGATTAAGGCCTCTGGATGTGAAAGTCATCTTAGGCACTGTAGGCAAATCAGAAATAAGGCCTTGAATCTAGGACAGACTGGCTTTCAGGCATAAACCAGGCTAAAATTGTTCTCTGGGCCAGGAATTAAAAAACTAGGACACCGAGACATGACAGTCACCATATACTCCCAGACCGTCCAACATGACCCCTTCCATTAGGTACAATTTAATCTGCTCCTGAGCTTCCAACTGTCACTCACCTGGTTTAATTGAATTAACTGATATTTAAAATTCGATTTGCCTCTTCAACACAAGTAGTTTACATAGTAACTGACAGTTGAAAACTGAGGAGCAGAGTATTTTGTACCAAATGGATTGGGTCATGTTGGAGGGTATGGACTCCTCTGATTGTCTAGGATACTAGGATAGCCTTTAACAATGCAGGTGTCAGAAAATGAGATGATGTCGCAGACAGAATGCAATCATTATATTCAGCACAAGTTCCTAATATAAAAATATAACACAGCTCTGTTTTAGTCGAACATATGACTGCATGACTACAGCTATATCCCACGCTTTGGTGATCAGTGTAAATAACAGTACAAAAAAAAGCAAATTCACCATTTTCATTTATTTATAATTTAGAGAATATCAGCAATGTAATATTTATTATTACCACAAGGTGGCGGTATTTGTTAAAAATATTTACGTTTTAGTCCTCATTAGGAGGAAATCCAGCTAACGGATAAGTTTTGCTTCACAGCAAAACCATATTAAGCTGTAAATGTAAAGACAGATTTATAGCAGAGAAAGGGGTGCACCCAAGCTAAGCTTAGCATAATAAAGCTGCCTATAATCCATGAGGTGTGCAAAGAACAGGTGCTATTTCCAATGCTTGCAATAAAATACAAACTTAAAAATGCACAATGGTCTGTATCCACAACTCAATTAGCCTTGATGACGGGAAAGAGCTCGTGGTGCGCTTTTTCCCGTCATTTACAGTACCAAAAATTCTCAGATTTTTATGCGCACCTCTATGTGGCACAGGGGTGATTATAGGGGTCATAAAAATAATATCAACTTTATTTAATATCCATTCATTTAAAAACTGTAAAATAGAATGTGCCAAACGAGGGAAAATGTGCCAAAAATTCTGTAACTATACTGTTTACTATACTGCTGTTTACTATAGAACAGTACATAATAACACACAGTTCTTAATAACATGGATAATAAATGTAATTTTGACCCCTCTAATCAGCAAGTTACAACAGGTAGAGAGAACAATTGGGTGAGGGTCATGGGAGAGAATGGGCTCTATAGAATATGCTGAATATAGTGGGTGGTGAAAAAGAAAAGGGAGGAGTCAATTCTAAAAAGAGGAGGGGTTCAAATGGATCATAACAGCTCCCCTAAAATAAAATTCTAGATCCACCCCTGGGGGCAGGGGTTTAGTATTTAAATATTACACTTCTGACCTACACCATTTTAAGTGTGAAATTATGAAAAGTATTAATAGAGAGGACACTAACCATCACTTAATAATAAAATAAAAGATGTGCGCTAAGGAGAGTGCTGAGATATGTCACTAAATCACCCATCTATACTTTCCATTTACACAAAACATACACACACACTGAACTAACCCCCCCCCTCCCCTCCCCTGTTAACTTTATTTTAACTCTTCCTTTACTGCAGTCTACACTAAGAAATCTGCCCCAATCCATGTTTGGCTAGGCATCAATATTTGTATGCTGTCTCTGAGGAGCTTTCTCCCTTTGTGCCATTTAAAGCATTTGGAACCTGGGGAGGTGACTGAACTAGAGTAGGGGGGACAGCTTAACTGAACTTTTATTTAGATTTTCTTCCTTTGTTTGCTTTGTTACCCCTGCATTTCATGCACCTGTTGATTAGCCTATAAACTGATTTGAAACCCACCATTGTGTGTAACATTTTATGGAATAGGTCTGGCATCAGCAGCTGACAGGGTATATTGGTCTATTGGTCTACTGCATCTATTTTGGAAGATTTAAGGGGTACCATGCTATATGTCTCAACATTGGGAATCTCACTGTTTGGAGTAAGGACCTCCTCAGAAGAAAAGCCTTGAAAGTGGCAGGTGGCTCATCATATATTTGTATATGCGGTAACTAATATTTCTGTACTTTATCTTACATATAGCATGGCAGGTTAGCTACTGGTTAATAAGAAGTTTGCTGGGGGCATTTTTACTTTTTTCTTTGATTTGATAAGAACAAGGACATGAACAGCTGCCCTTGAGTGATTGATGGGGTTGCTTAAGTGTGTCATGTTTTTATTTTGCATATTAAAGAATGTTAACTCATTGTGATCCTGACAAACTTTATGTGAAGACCTCAAACTGCAAGATTGATACTAAACCATTAACCTGAGCACAGCCAATGTAGTATATTATTAAAGTATTACTGTAGAAATAACCAGAGAAAGTGTTTATAGGCAGCATTATATAACTTTTGTGTAATGAAACTACAAATCCCAATGTGCTCCATACAACCCTTGGAGTACTGCAGGTTACCCACACCTCCCAACATTTGAGAATTGGAAAGAGGTACAAAATTTTGCGGCATGGTAGAGGGTGTGTGTCTTGTACCACCCAGTGGGCGTGTCTGGGGAAAGTGGGTGTGTCTTGCACCACCCAATAGCGGGTCTGGGGATTTGTGTAGCATGCTGTTAAAAATAAGTGTTTTGGCCTAGGTGTTCATCCCGCTACCTGTATGCAGAATAATGTCTGCCCCTTTATTATATGTCCAGCCTCCATATGTCTGCCGCTGTTTATATGTCCAGCCTCCATATGTCTGCCCCTTTATTATATGTCCAGCCTCCATATGTCTGCCCCTTTATTATATGGCCAGCTTCCATATGTTGACCCCTTTATTATATGTCCAACCTCCATATGTCTGCCCCTTTATTATATGTCGAGCCTCCATATGTCTGCCCCTTTATTACATGTCCAACCTCCATATGTCTGCCCCTTTATTATATGTCCAGCCTCCATATGTCTGCCCCTTTAATATATGTCCAATCTCCATATGTCTGCCCCTTTATTATATGTCCAGCCTGCATACGTCTGCCCCTTTATTATATGTCCAGCCTCCATAGGTCTGTCTTTAAGACCGCGTATATGCAATCTACGTTGCAACATGCTACGTAGATTACGTTTCAGAATTACTGCGCAGTACATCATAGTGGAAAACTCCGGCCTTATATGCAATGAGGCCGGAGTTCTGAATACGGCCCTATATGTCTGCCCATATATTATAAGTCCAGCCTTCATATGTCTTTCCCTTTATTATAATTCCAGCCTTCATCTGTCTGCCCCTTTGTTATATATCCAGCCTCCATATATCTGTCCCTTTATTATATGTCCAGCCTCCATATGTCTGCCCCTTTATTATATGTCCAGCCTCCATATGTCTGCCCCTTTATTATTATTTACTGTCTTACTTAACTATGATGTTTTCTCTCCTCTCCATGATTCCTTCCTCTGCAGCCTTCGTCTCCATCTCTCCCAGCAGTTACTTGGTGTGGCCAGTGATAAGCAGTGGGGGAGCCCTGTAGGAACAAATCTGTTTTCTATAATGGCAGTGACTGTATAGGTTAGGTCACTGCCATTCACAGAAACAGGTTAAACTAAAAAAAAACAACTTTGTCTTGAGATTCTCTTCTGATGTTTCAGGACAATTTGGAAAGCGGGCGGGATAGCAGGACATTCTACGGAATGTGGGAGTGTCCCGCTAAAATCAGGACAGTTGGGAGGTACGGAATAACTACGCCTGGTTTATATTGGTAGATAATATTGGTGGTAATATCCATACACTGCAATAAGACAGGAGACCAGCGAGCATGACATTATGACTTCTTATCACTCAGTCTACAGCAGGGGTGGCCAAGCTCGGGCCTCGTGAGCTACCAACGGTTCATGTTTTCCAGGTCTCCACAGAGAGTCAGAGGGGAGATAATCACTACCAACTGTAGATCTTTTTGAATTTATCAGTCAGTAATGAACACACCAACAAGGAGACCTGGAAGACATGGACCGTTGGTAGCTCACGAGGCCCGAGCTTGGCCACCCCTGGTCTACAGGGTTCCCATAACCTACAGAACCCCTGTTAGATCAAAATAATGTGTAGTGTAGTGTATGTAAGTGCATGCGGAGATGTAAAACCATCAAGTATTCAATTAACATGTAATATTTGGGAGTGCTATTGTTTCCCTTCTCTAAACTACAAATCAGGCCAGGCCCCCTTTAATGGTACAGTTAATACCAGCAGTAACATTTAATGTAGCAATGACACTTAGGGCAATTTATGCAACTCATAATATGACTATAACAGCGATCACTTAAGCTCATGGTAAAATGATTTGTGGAATATTTACTTGTAATGTAATGTTCTGTGTACAATTATTAGGTTTCTTGCACCTTTATGGAAGAATTCAGTAAGCTATTTTTCATCGGAAATTGCTTTCCAGTCAATTTACCATAAACGTTCTCAACAAACAGATATTTATTCTTTATAGAATCTTCTGAGTTTCATGAAATATTTAATGTTTTCAAAAGAATATGACTGAGAGGGAATAAATTCTCCACCTTTTATTATACTCTTTTTATTTTTCCCATTTAGCACATAATAGCCTTTGCCTATTTCTTGCAAATGTTTCTCAATTACTAATTTCAGGCAAACCGGTGAGTCTCAACATAATTGTGGATAGATGCTGGTACCTACAGGATACAAAGCAGCTTCTGTGCCTCCTCATCAGGTGGTGTGCAGACAAAATACAGCGGGCAGCTTAAGAAGTGGAAAATTAGAATGTACAGAGCATACTCTCAGACATAATTGCACTATTTTGATCCGTGCTAGTAATATTCATGTCTGTGAAATCTCCTTTATTTACTGCCTTCTACCTAATTAGGCCACAGGTAGAACTTATACTACAATGTGGAGACTCTGGAAGAGGGGTGTGCACTAACAGATAGGAGGTTATGAACTTTTTCTACATAACCATTGTTCTGGCCATTGCTACCAGCTGTTTGGCCATTTATTGGGTATTTGAGACCGGCTTTACACTTAAGTGTGAAATCTGTAGGGACCAGATTCACAACACCTAATTTTTTTTTTATTACGTGCCTAGTTATCCGTTTATAGCTACTACATGCTATAAACGATAACTATTTTAAGCTATCTACGTATCGTTTCGTATTTAAAGACCACATGTACACAATCTACGCTACGTAGATAGTGTAAAAAAGTTACTACGTATGCGTAATAGCGATAAACAAATAACAATGCACGTAAGTAAAAAAAAATTCAGTTTTGTGAATTCAGTCCTAGGTGCGTATATGCATGTATCCGCACCTACTTCTTCAGTCCCCTCCATACCCCCCCATTTTAAGAGCAGTGCCTTAAGTAACCTTAACTAATCCCTCTTAAGTAGGGAAAATACGCACAGGGAACCAGCCCTCCCTCCCAGCCTAATCTACATCTCTCCCCCCACTCGCTTTACCTAAGTTCCCCCGGAGGTTGCACGCCTCCTTTTACTTCAAAAACCATGTGCGGTTTTTAAAAACCACACGTAGTGAAGTTACGTACCTAAAAGCTACGCATGCGCAGTAGCAATTTTTATAAAAATCTACACCTAAGAAGCCTTAATCATTTGAGTAATGGAAATAATAAATAGCGGGTGCTTCTCTGACAGAAAAAAATATTTATTTAAATTAATAAGTTAAAATATATGTAGTTTCATGTGCCCTAATGCTTCTTCAATAAAGAGCACCTCGGAGGGATTAGCACTTGCAACAGTTCAGTTAAAATGGCTATTTTTACCATCCAATGTGCTAGAGGGGTCCGGCAGTTCTTTCTAATCCTCTCGGCCGTGGCACGCAAATGTATCTTGCACATGTGGATTCAAAAAGAAGCCCCCACGTTAGCTCTATTCCGTGCAAAATTACATTTCGTCTTCCGCATGGAATAGCTGGAGGCATCACTACAGAAAGAGAAGCGAACTGAGAAACTGTTCTGTATTTGGGAAAAGTACATAGATATGCTGCCGACTAGCACCAAACGAAATATTTATAGGTGTTTTGGTAAGACAACCTGGTATGAGACGAGAGTGCTAATGTCTGACCCACCGATATATATTGCGGATGAGTAGATGTTTCCGGATTGTGAAACACACAGTCGTAGGCCAGGAGATCCCACTCACACCCTCACTGTCCATGCATCATATTTGGAGGGGGACCGGGGTGGCACGAGGGAATAGTTTGTTATAAGTTGACTAAAATTTGTTCCAATGTTTGCAATATCTGTTACCCCTGAATACACGACCATACTTAATGTGATTGCCTTTTGATACCTATCACATGTTTATATGAGTGTATCTAAGCACCTGTTATTTCTGTGAAAATGTTTTCAGTTACATGTCTTTTGATGCTTGTACTTCATTGAAGTCCAAATAAAAAAAGAAAAAATTTTTTTTTACAATTTCCGTTCTGTGGCTGAAAGTAAATACACACTTAATAGTGCCGCTTGTCTTTAGTAACAATTTTTGAAAACTAAGGGCCAGATTTACTAAGCTGCGGGTTTGGAAAAGTGGAGATGTTGCCCATAGCAACCAATCAGGTTTTAGCTGACATTCTCTAGTATGTAAAGAGAAAGTGAGAGCTAGAATCTGATTGGTTTCTATAGGCAACATTTCCCCTTTTTCAAACCTGCAGCTTAATAAAACTGGCCCATAATGTGTGTCTGTTGATAAAAACATGTCACTCAAGATTCAAACTTGTTTTGACTGTAAGGAGGAATCAATGAATGACCAAGGTATTGGTGATGGTATATGGAATAAGCATAAAAGCTATACATATTTTAGTTTGTAAAAAATGTAATCTGACCCTAAGTCTTACATTTCATAAAGGGTATTCACCTTCCACACTTCCTTTGGTTTGAACTGTTGAAAAGAAAATCCAGGTTCCCTAAGATGTGGGTCCTGTCTAGATATGTGCAGTGATGCTTGCGGACAGTGGGGTGGTGGAGGAGTCTGGGTAACTGCAGCCTCTGGCTTCTCCCGTTGTTCCGATGCTTGAAGCTGTCAAGTTGTATTTTTAAAATAAGTCCTTGTCCTTAATCTTAATTTGTTCACTTTTATTTATAAGCATATACACCTCCCAAATTACAACTGGGGATGGTTCCATGAGCTCTGACTCCAAAGTCATTGGACTGCATCTAGAATTAAGTATGAACAGAACTTGTAAGTCTCTACATAAGAAAGTTATGCAGAGGGCTATCCTGAGTTGTGTGAGTGTGAGGGTAGGGCACTCCTCTTATTTCCCCTCGCACATACAAAACTTCAGTATCCTTGAGCCTGATCCAGAACTACGCCCGGTGTGATTCATTTTTCTGGGTGCCCTGGATCGGGCGTCTGTAACTATAGCGTAGTTACGGACGAAGGGACGGGTAGCTCCATAACTACGCTGTAGTTACGGAAGCTAGGCGAGGGGAGGTAGGGAAGTTAGGAGGGGAGGGCTGGGTTAGGACATTACGATCCTGTGGCCGGTGTAATTACATACTGTTACATCGGCTGAAGTTAGGGTAGCCTTCAGCGGGCGTAACAGTGTGTAATTACACAAAGTGTAAGTGTGCATCGTGGCACCCTGAGATGCCTTGGCTCACTCACAGGGGTGCTGCAAATCCAAGGCCAGCACAGGACTGGGAGTTGCATGGAGAGAGGCTGTGCTGCTGCACTGATTACTAATGTTAGCTTAGCGCCTCTTCTCTACCTGCAGCTCCTCGTGGCACACTGTCTTACTGGGTATCAACAGGGATTGGAGCGGTACTACTCTGGTGGGACCAGTGGCGTATCTACCATGGGTGCAGAGCACACGGGCCCCTGCAGACAAGGGGGCCGCCCGTGGCACTCACCCTGCACCCAATGGAGGATCCCAGTACCACCTATATCTGTACAAACGGTGACGGTCTCCACCAGCCTTCCGTTCCCAACAGTGCACTCTGCGCGCGGGCGTCACGTGGGGATGTCAGGCGTGCGTGCACTGCACAGCCTCACGCTCCTCTTCTGTTTGCAGAGCGTGATGGGGTTGGGAAGAAGAAGGAGGGGTCCGTCTGGGGAGGGGGGGCCCGTGTGGGGGGTCTGCACATGGGCCCCTTCATTTCTAAAAACGCCCCTGGTGCAACCACACAGTGTACTACGATTTAGGGGGCCGTCTGGGGAGGGGGGGCCCCTGTGGGGGTCTGCACACGGGCGCCTTCATTTCTAAAAACACTCCTGGGTGTGACCTATGGTCATATAAACTTAGAGCAGCCTCTCTTTTTGAATTCAATTACCCAGCAAGACAAGAGTTGCAACAAGATGCTGAAGGGAAAAATGCTGCACTACTATGAGGAGATCTAAGGTCAATACCCGTCAAGCCTGTGCACACCAAGGAACCAGCCGCCTTTTCAGTTCAACACCCGAAACTTGCCAGCATGGCAGAAAGTCTGCAAAAGTACGTACACTTATTACCTGACCTAAGTGCTCATTACATTGCGTGGACCTAACTAACTAAAAAACAGGACTGCTGAGTGATTTTTTTTTGGCTTAGGGGTGCCTTGATAAAGTTATTGAGACACTAAGGGAGCTACAATGGAGACATTTTGGGAACTACTGCTCTAGGGGCTGATTCAGAGTTGCACTTTCACCTTTTTTTAGGTGCAAGTGTAGACCTGAGCAATACCATGTTGAATTGCAAGGGGAGGCAGCTTTAAATTGTAAAACCAGAAATAAAATTAGGAGGTGAAGTTTCTTAGCTCAACTCTATTTTATAAAATAAACATAAAGCTATGCAGTATTTTAGTTCTATGTGTAAAAGTAATGTATTTTCCCTGCATGCAATTTTTTTTTAAATTAATTAACACCCCTTACATTGAAAAATGGTTTAGCCGAGCTGTACACTTCCACCTAAAAAAGGTGTAAGTGCATCTCTGAATCAGGCCCCTAGTGTCTTGTTTAAAAACTTTTTTGGATTAATGTGTCAAAATCTAGATTTTAAACTATTTTGATTCAATTGTTTGATTGGTAAAAGACTAGTATGGAATTAATGCCCGTATTCAGGGTACCGGACGTATAACATGTTTTTTAGACTGCATTTATGCAATCTACGTAAGAAAAAGATACATAGATTACGTTAAAAAACTACTACGCATGCGCAGTAGTAAAAATCGCTAAACACCGAACTTATTATATTATACATCCGGTACTCTGAATACGGGCCTAAATCAGAATTTCAGTGGTTGTTTCAGCACGTTTGTAGTATAAAAGTGAATGTGATAATCATGCACAATCCAATGGGGGTGGGGGATGGGGAGCTGAATACAATCTATCTCTTTCTTCCAGATCTTTAAATGAAGTCATTGGGGGTGGATTCAGATTTGGAAGCAACAATGATGCAGCAGCCATACTGAGGAGGGATCAGACTCCCAAATTAAACTAGTAATAAGCAACAAGAGAACACAGGTTGTGCTTCTTTTATATAGCTATATTGTAAACTGAACATCTTATTTATGTATGTGCTGACAGGTAGCGTTACGTATTTAGTTCTACTATTTCATTATGTGCTGTGTGCGCAGATCGCTCCAAGAAAATGGAAATTTTTGCGTCAATTTACTTTGTGTCTCTCATGAACCCATTAATGTGTTTTTGTGTATGTATATCTTAGCATTTCACTTTTATGTTTAATTATTTATGTATCGTGGCCTGTTATATGCTCAACAAAACCATTAAGCTCCCTGCTCAATGAACTGAGTGTCTGCTTGTGTCCTGAAATCCGTACACCTAATTGTGTCCTTCCCCCAATAAAACTAAACTACAGCTACAACACTCAGAGAGGGATTTTACAAATAAAAGTTGTGCAAACCGTAAGAAACAGTTATTATTGATTTATTATCATTTCTTAAATTTAAAATATAGGACCTGATTCACACTTAAGAAGCTTCTTAAAATAAGAACTTAAAATTACTCCTGGGCTAAACCATGTTGATTGCAGGGGGAGTCAAGTTAATTGTATTCTTTGCATTCAGGAATACATCTTTGAATTGCTTACTGCACACAGATACTGTCCAGCTTTACTATTACACTGTTATTTAGACTTGGGCTGGTAAATATCACCTCTCAACACTAGTACTGTTTGCAACAGATGATATATGACTCCCCTGCAATCAACATGGTTTAGACCAGGAGTGACTTTAAGTTCTTCTTCTTCAAGCTTCTTAAGTTTGAATCAGGTCCATTAAGTGCAGAATATAGAAATGGGCCAGCTTAAATTTCAATGGTCCTCAAGAAGACATTGGTACATCACTAATTGTGTAAAATTAGGAGCTTTATAATAATAATAATAATAATAATAATAATAATTAATAATAATAATCAAATTAGACAAAGTGATGCACTGGAAAGATTTTGTAGCTATCTGATAATTATCATGCTATTGGAATGATAATCATCAGATAACCCTCCAATGTGTACCCTGTTTAATTTTAAGGAAATCTGATCAGGGGTATAATTTTTAATATGAAAGCTATACATTTTTTAAGAAGGTGGTGGTTGTGATTTTTAATAAAGGGGTTATATCTAGGCGGAGGGTGCACATGTCATCATATGCCTTTTTTGGGTTTTGGGTTTATATTAAACCCATATCTTTATTTTAATTTTAATTTTATTAAATCAAGGTCCTAGGTCCCTCTCCCTTTCATGCCTACATGAAGCCTACATCTAAGGTAGCCCATAGAAAGGAGATCATACTTCAATGCTATGGAGCAGATAGACAGAAAAATTCAATTGGAGATAGATCTTATCCCATATCTTAATGAGGTTTATTGATCTATTTTATACTGCTCTCTCTCTCTCTCTCTCTCTCTCTCTCTCTCTCTCTCTCTCTCACTAAATCCACAAAAAAGAAAACCTATTTGTTCTACTCGTATTTTTCTCAATTTGACATATATTTTACATTACCTGTCCTGGTTTACCAAGCATGAGAAGTATCCTTCAGATAATGTTGAGAAGGTTTTGTACTTGTGTGTATTTACTCTGTAATAGGATACCCTCCTTGAAGGCATTTTGCTTATAAAATGCCTTTGCCTTTGCCCATAATATTACTTTGCGTATCAAAACCTTGACAGCAACCGAATAGTCTTTGAGTCAGAGATATCTGCCTGTGGGTGTAATTTGCATAAAGCCTCAGGCTGTAATGAATTATACTGAATTATAGTATCTGCATGTACTGCTTATATTTTCTATTATATTTGAAAATTAATGAGCTGATATTATTAAGTGTTTAGATACAATGTGAACTGAACCATTAATTCCCTTTATTGTAAGCCAATGTGATTTAGATCATTTAGATAATGCTGATAAATGTCCTAAATATCCTGTAAATGACGATTAAATGACATTTTAACTGTTAGAATACTCCACAAATATACATATTTGGCAAAGTCAATTAAAACTAGACACATTTCTCATATGCAAATTGATATCAGTAATAACTGAAACAAACAAGAAAGAGTTTTTAGATGCATAAAATGGGGCTGATTCAGAATTTAACCTCAACAAATCCATGTTGTGATTTGAGGGGTGCAAATAAATTTATCTTTTTTTTTTTTAGCATGCAGGGAAAACACTGCTTCTGTGCTTAGAACCACAGACTGGATCCAGAACTAATGGCAGATTCTATACGTTATCCTTCATTGCAGAGGCTAATGTACAGAATTTGCTAACCTAAAGTTGGTCACTCCCCCCGGCATACCTGTGCGCAGAATTGATTTATGTTTTGCGGAAACTACCTTAACAATTCCGCACGCAGAGTTCAACTGGACGATTCGCATGCCTATGCCCACCAGACTGAGCACGAAGGTCTCATAAGTCTGGATCCGGCCCTTTGTGCCTAATTTGGATCTTGGAACTATCAAATCTAAACACTAATTCTGTTTGTAAAATGTAAAATTGGCTCCTCCTACACTGCAACATGGTTTTGTTCAGAAAAATATATAAAAGAATCACCACCTAAAGCATTATAATCCTGAGATGCAGCTCCACCTCCAGGGCAGTCCACCCCCAAAAAAACAAAACGAACAAAGATATATATATAGGGAAGTGGAGAAACAGTTGAATACTAATTAAATCCTAAAAAAAACCCATGGGATTATATAGAATGTAATAAAATATCTTAAAATGGTATAAAATATCACGTCAGAAAGTATGCGACACACAAATGCTATTACTAAAAGGGATAAACAAATCGTAATATTCAATTATAGTAAATGCACATATCACCGCAGTCTCTCCACAATAATTAATCTCCTTCAACCTGGCAATTGATATGGAGTGAAGGAGTGATGTATACATCAATCAAACCCCAGATAGGTCCTCAAAAAGAAGAAAACAGATTATGTACACAATGTGAAGTATAATAAAACAATCTTTACTCATCAATTTATACATACAAATTCCAATCCATCAATAAAAACAATTAAAACCGCTCAGTATATCACAAATAAATATTCCAAACACATGGGGACGGATCTCACCCAGCTATCAGAAGAATCCAGGATATCTCTCCGGGAGGCTAAAGCAGGACGTCCAAAGGTAAGCCTGGATGGAATCACTGTATAAGCACCGTCTTTTGCTCCGGGGGAACCCAATCTCACAGTGTAAGTCTCTGAGTCTTTTGGGAATAACTTGACACATTTCGTGCTTGGCCCTTTTTCAAAGGTCATTGAAAAACTTTTGAGAAGCTTCCAACAGCTTAACCCTAACTGTCCAAGCAGCCTATCCCTAACCTTTTTCTTCTAGCTGCCTAACCCTACCCTTGCCCTCAATGCAGTCTAATCCTATCCTTCCTCTCCACACAGCCTAACCCTATCATTCCCCTCAACAAAGTGTAACCTTATTCTTTACCTCTTCACAGTCTAACCTTAACCCTCCCCTCTCTGCAGCCTAACTCTATCCTTCCTCTCCAATCAGCTTAACTCCAACCTTCCCTTTCTGGAACGCTAACACTAACGGCATGTGGATCCGGTACCTTGTCAAAATAGGAACATTCCACATGATACCTGTTCTATATAGAAATATTCTTTATTAAACAAGTGTTGGCGCTGATACATTAAGATGTCTTCTGTACCACAACTGCGAGTGATTTCAGCAGTGGTAACGTGGTGATCATTCTTTGTCAGATAAGGTAGTAGGGTAGGATGACTTGCCTCTCCCAGGGGGGCGGTTTCGTTGTCCCACCCAGGTGGAGGTGGCTCCTCCCTGTGTTCATAAGATGGGGGTGCTTCCCCTCTGTTGGATTAGAGGGGAGTTTGGGAGGGGGGGGACCAGAAACCTGCCAATACCCTTGACTCAGATAATCTCAATGTACATTTGCAGGTTAACATGCATCAGACCCATATGTTGCGATGTAAGTTTGACAACATTGTTGGAGGAGATTAATGAATTTCATCATACCTGAATCTCTTCCTGTTTGTTTAATGATATGCTATACTGGCTAATTTGTTTATTTGAATTCCCATAAAATCATAAAGTAGCATTTGATATAAAAAGTGAGTTTCTAATAGTAGTAATTTTATTTAAAAAAGGCTTGCAATGAAGAGCGCAGGATTTATTGACCTGAGTATAAAAATATGATGAGTTCATTTACAGAAAAATCTGTACTAGATGAATGTCTGTCTACAAGCACAGACCCAAATTTCTCTTGTTAATTATTAATAACCTTGGTGAAGACACGGTGAGAAAATCCTTGCTGATGAAACTAAATTATGTAAAGGATTAAAAAGCAGAATAGAACTGTAAAGATGACCTTAGATAAACTAGAATTATTTCTATAAATTAACATAAAACACTTATATGTCTCAAGGTCGTTTGTGCAGCAAGGACGGAGAAAATGTATTGTAGGCTTATGTATAGAATAGAGCGTACCAGCATGATATTTTTCCAAATACAGCAAAAGTCACCATAAAAGGGGCTGATCAAGAGGTGGGGGTATCCAGCGCACATGCAAATTTTGCACTACACGTGATCAAAAACGATGGGCACGGAATTGCGCCTGATTCAGACCAGAACGTGTCCTGAACTGCGGCCACTTGGGTTCTGCAGGGTGTATCGTTGGAGGGAAGTGTCGGAGACATATTCAATATACAGTAAGAACGTGGCCAAGCAAGTGCACCCGATCCACACCTGAACAGACCATTTGCAAACATTTGCACCAGCCACAGGTCGGACCATATTCACATATAAGTGTGTGATCTGTAGGTGCGGATACACCAACATCTCCGCTCCCCTCCCCTGCCCCCATTTTAAGTGCAAATGGCACCCTTAACTAACAATGTGTATTTTCACTCTTAAAGAGGGAAAATACACATTGAGGTTCCCCAGCCCTCCTTCTTAATTTACATTCCTCCCCCACCCACTTTACGAAACAGGGTGTGGGTCCCCGTAGCGAAAAGCCCTAATTCAAAAGGACCGTTCGCTCCCAGCCAGTTCTGAACCGGCTGGGATATCGATTGCTTATGCCTCGATAAGGCATAGCAATCGATCCCCGGAGCACCAAACACGGTGCTCCAATAGGTGAGTTTCCCCCAACCCACTCCCTAAACCAAAGTCTAACCCTTAGTCCTCTCCCTACAGACTAACCCTAAGTCCCTCCCGCAGCCTAACCCTAAGTCTCTCCACACGCAGCCTAACTCTAAGTCCGGCGGCACTTCCGAAAATGAATGGGTGATTATGTGAATCGCAAACTGTGAATCGCAAACTCACCCATTCATAAAAAAAAAAAAATTCAAAATAAGGACAGCGGGAAAACAGCTTTCAGCTCTCCCTTTTTCACAATGCAAGCCTTCATAGTGGGGACTCGCAACGTACGAAACTAACCCCATAGGCTGCCGTGGGACCCCTCCTCTTACCTTAAAATCTATGTGAAGTCTTTAAAGACCGCACTTAGTTAATCTGCGCATGGGACCACTACGTAAATTGCGTAGTCTATATAACTACGCATGTGCAGTGGCCCCCTATGCAAAATTAACTTCTTAGGTGTGAATCCGGTCCGCCATGTCTAGGTCTACTTGGCTGACATTCCTTGACCTATTTCAAACCCCTTTGTTAGAATTTCATATTTCAAATGAAACACGAAAGATATTAAATCGCTGCTGGAGCATTAAAACTGTAGAGCTTGCACTATTAATAAGCTCCATTGACAATATACATTACAGTAAACTACCAATGTATATGGTCACATAGCTGCATACATTGGCTGCTTTGTGTCCATACACTCTGGGCCATATCCAAACGCCAGCCAGCAGCGTAAGATCGGCTTAAAAGCCAATCTGCGCATGCGCCGGGCAAATGTTGCCCGGCGTAGCTATGGAAAACGCCCAATCGTCGATCGGGCGTCTGTAGCAGCAGCGTAGTAACGTTGGAGGGGGTGTTCCCCTCCGTTACTACGCTGCAGTTAGTGCAGGTAGGCGGGGGGAGGGAGGGTAATGAGGCTGGGAGGGCGGCATTAGCGTAGCAACACCACCGACCCAACGTATTAACAATCGCTTACGCCGGCTGAAGTTAAGGTAGCCTTCAGCCTTGCTGGGACAAGGGGGAGTGTCGAGGGAGTGAAGTGATGGTACGCTGAGCATTAGCACGCTCAGTGTACCATCGGGCCTTAGTTGCATAGTCTGCATACATTGGCTGCTTTGTGTCCATACACTCTGGGCCGTATCCAGACGCCAGCCAGCAGCGTAAGATCGGCTTAAAAGCTAATCTGCGCATGCGCCGGGCAAATGTTGCCCGGCGTAGCTATGGAAAACGCCCAATTGTGGATCGGGCGTCTGTAGCAGCAGCGTAGTAACGTTGGAGGGGGCGTTCCCCTCCGTTACTACACTGCAGTTAGTGCAGGTAGGCGGGGGGAGGGAGGGTAATGAGGCTGGGAGGGCGGCATTAGCGTAGCAACACCACCGACCCAACGTATTAACAATCGCTTACGCCGGCTGAAGTTAAGGTAGCCTTCAGCCTTGCTGGGACAAGGGGGAGTGTCGAGGGAGTGAAGTGATGGTACGCTGAGCATTAGCACGCTCAGTGTACCATCGGGCCTTAGTTGCGTAGTCATTTAGTGGTACTGTTGTTGGTGTCTTTGGATCGCACACAGTCCACCCATAGTTTGCACGCGCGTGTACAACACGTGTATGGTGCACTGATTTGAATGCACCTCCCACGATCACTCCTGCGGTGAATATACAAATGAAATCAAAGTCAGCCATGTTAGGTTGAATGAAGTCATCCTGTGGCAGTGAAACCAGACCTGGTGTGGTGATGTGGAACTTAAAGTGACTTTAGAATGATGTAAGTCGTAGTGTCCAACTCCTGCAGAAGATTGATGCCAACTGTCTGTCCAAAAATGTTCTTTAAATAACAGTTTAACTCATCTAATGCAGATACCCAAAGATTGCCATGGGTCAGTAGTACAGCTCTTTAAGCCCTTTTTTCTACCACACAAACAAAATGTAATTTATTCCTGTACTTTCAACTGTTGCAGTCCCTGGCATTTATCTACAGCTTGCAGTTCCTGGTGTCCACAATCCTTTCTATTGAGTAAGTGTGCCAATAAAAAATAGCACAGCAACACATTGAACAGCAAATTATCTGAAGCAGAAATTGTGGCTCTTGCCAAATTGTTCTGACCACAGCAAAAGATAGTACGTAAAATAACAAATTACTTTGGAACGATTTTACTAGCAAGGTTCATAAGGACACACACACTATTAAAACACCAAACATCTGCTATATTTGGGAGATACGATTTAAAAATAAATGCAAAAATGAATAGAAAAAGACTTCCTACTGGCAGAATTACAATATTAAATAAACTGCAACATGTCTGTGGTACCAACTTAGCTCCTCATGGGGGAGAAGGGGTGTTGAGAGGCTAAGTACACTAATGTATTTGGGGGGCCCCTATCCCAACTCAATAGTGGCTTGCAGAGGTCACAGCTGCCCCCCTTGTCCCCCCTTGTCTCCGGGCCTGATGAGAAGACAATAAGCCAGACAGTAGGGACTACCTTTGAAAGGGTGATCCCAATATGTTAGAAGGACAATGGGCCTGATCCAGAACAACGATTCGGAGCGAATTTGCGCGTGGTGGAGACGTAAAATCCCGTATTTGTAAGTACTGCGCATGCGCACCATAGAAAATACGCTCAATAGCGTAGCGTAATTGTGAACGTATGGGCCATTCACGTATGTGTCACGTAAATACTTACGTGTGGGCGTGCCAATTTTACGTGCGTCCAAAATACGTCTGAAATACGTAAAGTAGACGGGGGGTTGTATTTAAAGTGTACTGTATGGGCGTGCTTAGCTGCGTAAATTCGTCTAGCCCATACGTACATATGCGTATGACTGCGGTTACGTTGGAAAAAGTTAAGGTAGGGTTTGGAAAGCGTATCTTGACAGTTTGGAAAGTGTATCTTGACAAAATACGTACGTGCAAGGGGTGTGCCGAGGGGAGTGTAACGAATTTATGCACACGAAAATACGCTACGCGGATAAACGTACGGCAAACGTAGTTCTGGATCTACCCCAATGTGGGAAGGGAGCAGGTTGTATCTAAAAGCTATGTCGTGGGGCCCAAACTTTGTAGTAGTCCACTTCCTAGCCTTGGAGGTGGGAAGTTATCCTTAACATGCTTGTGACAAATCAGACAGACCTGATGTATTTTCTAGGAGAAGCTTCAGATCGTAAGAAAGGTACTTGCAAGATAAGGACCACCATATTCTTAAAATACCTTGACCCAAGCATGGGGCTGGATAAAGGGCTTCATGGGCTTGGGGCTGAGTAGGAATTACCAGCAGCTTACTAACATTATTTAGCTCCACAGCCGACTGGACGACCGGTCATCATATTAATTGGATTTCTTGATGTTCCATTGTTAATCTGGCCCTGCCCAAGCATTACCCACCCTCATCCTGTTTCATGACTCTTAGGGTTAGATTTACTAAGCTTGTGGGTTTGGAAAAGTGGGGATGTTGCCCATAGCAACCAATCAGATTTTAGCTGACATTCTCTAGTATGTAAAAAGAAAATGAGAGCTAGAATCTGATTGGTTGCTATAGGCAACATCTCCACTTTTCCAAACAAGCAGCTTGGTAAATCTGGCCCTTAATGTGTGTCTGTTGATGAAAACATGTCACTCAAGATTCAAACTTGTTTTGACTTAAAGGAGGAATCAATGAACGACCAAGGTATTGGTGATGGTATATGGAATAAGCATAAAAGCTATTACAAATATACACATTTTTGTTTGTAAAACATTTTTATTGGAGCAATATAATATCATACAAGTCACACATTTGGAAAAGTAACAAAAAAAAAAAAGAAAAAGAAAAAGAGCATTATGCATTAACACAGAGTTCACCTATGCAAGGACATAAGTCTGTAGCTAATTTCCAGTGGCATTTGTAAACAGTGAGATAGAATGCAAGATTTAAGATCACTTAAAGAACACTGCACTCCAGACAGCCCTATAAGAAGTATACTTAGAGGGAGATGCAATATTTTATTATAATATCCCAGCTGGTTTGCATTGTTACTGGGGGATCATTTATCAGCATTCTTGTTTTGTACAAGCTTGTATGTCCAAAATACCTCAGACAATTAACCCTTTTGGGAGAGATGACCAGATGCACACTTACATGTGTGATGGATGTGGGTCCCCGCAAAGAATGGCCCTATTTGGATAGGGCCGTTCTCTGCCAGCCAATTTCGAACTGGCTGGAATATCGATTGCTTATGCCTCAAAGAAGTATAGCAATCGATCCCTGGAGCACCGAACACGGTGCTCTGAAAGGGGAGGGGCTAAATTAACCCCAACCCTTCCCCTAATTCTATCCCTAACCCTCCCCTTCCATTACCCTAACCCTCCCTTTCCCGCAGCCTGACCTAACCTTCCCTTCTCCCTAGCCTGACCCTAATAATCCCTTCTCTATAGCCTAACCCTAAGACCCCCTCCCCACAGCTTGACCCTAACCCTCCCTTCCTAAGCGCTAATACTAAAATGCCCCGGAGAGGCTGTCTGCGGTGGGTCCTCTGCGACAATAAATGGATGAATATGCCGATCGGCACACTCACCTATTCATAAAAAAAAATTCTAAAATGGCCCCCTATTTGAAATTGAGTCAACCGAAAAGTAACTTTCGGCTGTCTCTATTTCGCAAAGCAGGCCATCGGACCGGAGACTGCAACCGGTGTGTGATCCATAGGTGCGGATACACACGTATCCGCACCTACTTCTCCAGTCCCCTCCCACCAATTCATTCAGAAGGCATAAATATTTTGTCCTTGAACAATGTCATGATCGGGGGAATATTACCAACCCAGGTATACATATACTTTTTTGTCTTTGCATTTAGTAAATTAGTACAATTGGTAAACTTTCATCAACTGAAAATCAATAAACAGAGGAAAGGTTTTGTCACATTGATTAATGTAAGCATTCATAATTTAGCAGAAACATCAAAAAGGTTTTAATGATTGAGTTTTTCTACCCTTCTGTATTTACTTTGGGTGATTGTTTTTCCTTTTCTTTTAAGCAAAAAAAAAATCATATTAGTCATTTATGTGACCAATAATTATGTTCTTGTCATTAAAGACTGAATTCAAATTATGGGTTATTTTGAACAGGTGTTAATAATGATGAGTTGCCTGATTTTAATCCTTAGAGACAAAAGTGACTATGTATATAAATTGGATTTTTTTTATTAGATTAATGATCTCAGTATTTGTCCTAGATATTTTTTCTTTTTAATTTCCCCAAGGACTAATCTTGTACCTCACAATGGCAAATAATCACCTTCTGTCCAAGAATGGTTTTATGCCTGATTATATCACTATAGATTTTTAGCTACAGTTAAAACAGGGTTGCTGACTTTTGCTAGCGATGTATGCAGGGGCCGGGGCTTAATGAGGTGATTTATGCAAATCGCGTCATTAAGCCCCACCCACTGACAAACACCCGTTTTTAGTTGAAATAGGGATCGGTACGGGGTGCAAATTACGTTATCAAGACCCTTCCTGTCCCTAGCAACACTAGTATCCTAGTGTTGCTAGGCAGGGGGGCAGGACTTGAAGCCGTGGTTTCCATGAAACCAAGGGCCTCAAGTCACTTGCGGGAGATTTGCAGGCTCTCCCTGAGTATCGCCCGATACTGCCCGAATTTCGGGAGTCTACCGGACATTCCGGGAGAGCCGGCAACCCTGAGTTAAAAAGAAAAAAGTTGTTGAGTATTAAACAACATATTCAGGGCCCAACCTCATATCAAATTACATGGGGCCGGATCTAGACTTAAGAGCTCTTAACATATGCACAGAGGACCAGATTCAGATTTAAGAAGGAGCTTGAAAATAAGAGAGTAAAGTTTGCCCAGGAGTAACTTTCCTCTCTTATTTTTAAGCTATTTCCTAAGTCTGAATCAGGTGCAGAGTTGCTAAAGTTCGCAAGCCAGCACCCCCCCCTCTCACGTGTTGCTTTTAGCTGACTTACATGTCCATTACTCTACCTTATCTTCTCTGCATGGATCGCTGTGTGTATGGAACGCTCTGAAGCGTGGAGGTACCTAACTCAGCCCATACTATTCTTCTTATTGCATATCCTCACTCACTGACGTTCGGAACTCTGAATGTCTACAACACCTGTATGCACAGCACATTGCCCTCACACAGCCCAGCTTACGCTCGCAGCTTGCATATATCGACTGTCATTTTAAAGTCTGGATCGGGTCCAAGGAGCAAAAACTGTATCTCTTAAGAGAAGGCCAATAAGCTGCCTCAAAAAAGCACAATAAAAATAAAAAACGTAACCCCAAATATTTACAACAATAATAGTATCACACTAGAGTTATAAAAGTATACAAAATAAAGCAACCCACATATTAAACTAAATGCTCAAACTAATTAAATAAATTCATTTTGACATGTGGACAAAATCAATATAATACTTTTATTTATATAACTCTCTATTATAAATAGTGGGCCCATTACAACAAATGCAATAAAAAAACAAACAAACCTTAATATATCAGTATTTCAGTCACTCATCATTTTCTGCAGCCAAGACACTGCACAGGAACATAATAACTCACTGCATTAGAGTCATACTCTGTAACCAAAGAAGCCAAAGCAAATGTAAAATATAGACATATGGGACTGCATGCAGACTTACACAAAGTAAGAATTTTGAGATCAGTTGGATGTGCTTGCTCTGAATGTCGCTATTGTAACGGTATCTGTGCCATCTGAGTATTTTCTACGTCATGTTGCGACTGCAGGGCAACTTTCAATTGTGAGTTGCATTATCCAGACTTTCGATTTGTCCCTATTTTACGTGAGGACCGTTTAGAAGTTTTAAGGTAGGGTTCCTGAAAAGAAAACGGAGACCACCAATTAAAAATTGTCTGTTGCTATAATTTAAAGTTACTATATTCTATTGCAGACATTTACTTAGAGGCTCCTTCTAAACCTGGGGGGAGGGGCTGAACAATATCTAGCAACTCATATGGTGCAAAAGAATGTGTCTACTGCTGGAGCTCAGCCATAGATAAGTGGAAGATGCCTAGCAATGAGTGGTAGTGGTGGGGAGGATGGTCGTAGCATTCTAAAATAGTTCTAATTTATTTCTAGGTGACATTAAAAGACTGTACTTTTTTTTTTTAATCAAGTAAATTTTTATTAAACATTTTACAGTTTTAACCAAACAATAAAAACAAAAAACAAAAGAGCAATACAAAACACACACATAAGACATGCATTGCAGTAATTAGCATTATTACCCAAAATAAACATGGCAAAAAACTGAATAGCACATGGAATATAAAAAGCGTGGAGTATAGCCAGCACCTATCCAACACAACACAACACAACAAGCTAAATTACTATATTATACAGCAGAAAGAGGATCATCTGCACCCATCACCTGAGCATAATATGGGGAATCCATCCAGGGAGACCAGGCCTTATAAAATTTATGGCGTTCTTTTCTGGAGAAAAGTGTCATTAACTAGAAAAATGAATTGACCAGGAGGTGACTGACCTATCCAAGCCCAAGAAATCACCATCTTAGACATTGACTTTAAAGAAAAAAGGTACTTATATGTTACTGCATCAAATGTCTTCCAATGACAGGCCAAGGAGGCACACTTTGGGTACAATAGAGAGAGAAATGGCACTACTACAGTCTGCTTTCCAGAACCCTAGAACTATCAGACAATCCCACAAAAGATGCCAAAAATTCCCAGGATGGATTCCACACGGACGCTTTTCATCCAAGCGATAACCCATTTTGTAGTAGGGGTAATGTACACTCTGTGAAAGATATAAAGATGAAGCTTCATATACGACCCTGCATATCCGTCCAATCGTCATCATCCACCTGTCCCAAGCTTGCTTCCACAACCTCTCTAGAGCATCAGCAGAAACACATAAACTTAAGGCAGAGTACAATTGCAGGCATAGAATCCGCCCATGCTAACAGTGCCTTAATAGGAGAAACAGCAACGCTGGCAGGGGAGCCCCCAATACAGTGCCCTAAGTGTATGTCTAAGTTGAATATATCTATACAGGTAAGAATTAGGGAGAATGACTTCTTCTTTTAGCTGACTTAAGGACTTCCAGGAACCCTCCCTCTAATAGACTGTACCTACTGAGGAAAATACAGTTATCTTAAGCTTTGTACTGTGGGGGTTTACTTTACTTGTATACTTGTCCAGAGGCTGTAATTTATATTAAAGCTAGGCCCATATGCCTAGTCTAGAAACACTTATCACTATGTCTTGGTCTTTGTCAAATAGTCAGAACATATAAGCAAAATATCAGATGGAAAACATTATTGAAATAATAATATATATAATATATATACAGTGATTGAAGTGGAAATTTAGAAGTGGTGGTATGGACATTTAGAAGTGGCGGTAGAAATAAAATATATAGAAATATAGAAATAATAGAACTGAATGGAGATTTATAGTTTTATATATATATATATCACCTTCTTATTATTTCCCTCCTTTTCTCTCTACTGTCTCCCCTTCTTCTATTTTTGTACTGTACTATATTTCTCCATTGTATCGTATTATATTGTATTATTTGAATTTGTAGCCTGTCTTTTAATTATTGTATATGTAATTACTGGCTTTCCTTTTGCCCCTGTACAGCGCTGTGGATACCGTCGGGCACCTTTTAAATAAACGTTAATCATAATAATAAAATATACTATTCCAATTGGCCTTGTCTTACAGCAAAGTTCATTCACAGGACTATATCAAATAACATTAAAAAGCAAAATAAAATAAAAGGCATTCATGTGAATGTAATTGTTGCAAGGCATGAGTTACCTCTAATTTATTTACTGATTAAGAATATGTTTTATGAATAATATATTTCTTCTATAGGGAAATATGTACCATACAGAGAGAAGAAGGTCAGCAGGCACTCAATTTTCATTGGCAGAAGGCTATATAGGTGTGGGAGGTGCATGAAGGAATTAGCCTAGAGCCTGAAACCCTTAAATGTACCCCTGTAAAATATCATTTTATGTGTGTCTGAGCACAAGAAAATGACATTGGCCAATACAATTTTTACAATAATTCAACATTTATATACATATAAATGAAATATATAATATTAAATATATATTTATATCATTCATTTACATATTACTACATTGGTTCTGTCTGTTTGGTTTTTAGGTGCAATAACAAGCATTGTTAACGCCATAAGGACTAAATAAACTTGATTTAATCAGTTAATTGATGTATGCAGAGTAATGATTGTTAAGTGGACGTAATTGACAGGACAAGAGAAATGATATTCAGCTACTGCCAAACCTTACATCTATGTGTAAGCACAGACATTTCATTGTGTAAAAAGGCCAGAGGGGGTGGTCATACTGACTGGACATAAAAACAGATATACCGCACTTATAACTGAGACGATTTATATTGAAATTTGTATTAAAATTAAGATTTGTATTAAGATATATAATCATTCAATTTATACCTCCAAACAGGTTAAAAGTAAGCAATGTAAAAGAGAAATAATTCCCAAACCAGTGGAGGTTCTACAAGATGAAAGAATACAATTTGTTACAGCCTAATAATAAAGGGAACACTATTATTCCCTAATTATTATTAGGGAACACTAAATTAGATTATTTCGAACAGGATGAATTCTCCGTACTTTCTTACTTTCTGAAAGCTTATTGTCGTCTGTCTCTATTTCATAAATATTACTGATTAGAAAGTTTTACTAATGGATGGGTAAGGATGCTGAATTAATTTTTTGGCATACATACCCGTACATTAATTCAAAAACCGCACCAGACCGGACAGGTGAGTATTACAGGGGAGTCTATGGAGAGACTTAGGGTTAGGCTGTGGGGAGGGGAGTCATAGGGGCAGACTGCAGGGAAGGGAGTCTTAGGGTCAGACTGCGGGGAGGAGAGAGTTAGGGTAATGGAAGGGGAGTGTTAGGGTCCTGGGGATGAGCAATTGCTTTTCCTCGGCAAGGCCGCTTCGAAAAAAGCGCCATTCTAACCACAGATGCACACCCGTTTTGAACAATGATACAGTCGCCTTCCAGCTAGCAACTTCTGAATAGGGCCGTCTGTACCGGAAACTGCATCCCAAACAACTTAACTATAAGCACACTTTAAAGCCTCCAATATAGCTTCTGTAGACCACCACAAAGGGGCAGCTGTCTTGCAAATGACTGTAACTAGTATTTTAATTTGGCAGATTAGCCACTGGATAATAAGCAGTTTGGGGCATGTTTTTTCCTAAATGTAATCTTTATGCTTGCAATGCCTTTTAATAAAACAAATGTAGAAGCAACTAAAATATTAAAAACAAAATATATTTTGTTTTCCTTGGTAGGTGTTGAATCACTTATTTATATCTGTGTGGAATGCACAGGTATAGCTAAAAGCAAGCAAAATAAAAACTAAATGTCTATATGGATGCAAGTCTCCAGAGTGCAGATAAATGTGCTCAGCCTTTTCAATCGCATCTCTTTTCAGTACTTGGTGTACCGAGATATCATTTTCATTAAAGAAAGAGAAATAAATGAGTGGTCTGCACACCAACAGCTGATAAATGCAGGGTCCAATTGAAATAAAAATTGAATTTCAGCCATTTCACTTCATTTTGAAGGAGGTTGGAATTCAAAGCTTGTGATTTAGAAGCATTCATCTAATTCCCTGAGAGTTTCTCTCTGGTAGATAGAAAGACTTTCAGAGGTTTATAACTTGAGTGCAATTCTTTCTGCCACACACATACACACAATATTATGTGAAATTCTAGAGGGTACGATTTGGAAATCTTCATCAAGTTCATGCAGAGATTGGGACAGGTGCAAAATGTGTATGAATGGTAGGGGGATGCAGTTCCCAGTCTGAGGTTAAGGTTAGACTGCTAGAAGAGGAGGGTTAGGGTAAGGGTTAAGGTAAGGGTTAGGATAAGGGGATGCTTTACTTACCTTTTATCGTTCACAATATTTGTAAGCAAGCCAGCCACTGTGAAGAGGCATTCTTCCTGGGGGCGTCCCGTGATGACATTCCTGACGTCACTTAGCATTTGAAATGGGCTTGTTCCAAAACAAGCCCTTCTAAGCAGCAAACTGCACTAAAAGGTAGATATGGCTATCTACCACTGAGCATGTGCACATCCTGTCATGACATGGCCTGTGTCTCTAAATGCTGTACATATAGGAAAAGATAAGTGACACCTGTTCATCACTGCTATGCTACACAGAGCATCCGTTACTGGCACATAGTAAACCAGGACAATGGGACAGAGCCTTCAAATTAATACTGTTTGGTGCTATATATTTACTGTTTTTATAAACCAAAATAAGTAGCATGTTCTTTTTATATAAATATGTTCAGCACAATATCTTAAAACAGGCTATAAAGATCATGGAACTCTAAAGAGCATGCTTTGAGGTGGATAAGTTGCATTCTCCTAGGTAAGTTATCCTCTTTACAGACTAGAGATTGTTGGATACACTGGACACGTGTGATGTCGTGGGACACGCTTGTCATATTGTTTCAGTATACTAGATGTTCGATGTTTGTGCTAATATATTACTTTTTCGACTTTAATTGCCCTTGAACTGAAGTCTGAAGTACTGCATCCACATAGTAATTAGTCCTTTTAGGCATATATTTTTCTGTACTGTAGTAGATGGCTTACACATCAGTAGACTGTACAAAAAATAGCCTTCCAGGGTGTTATAATTGGCATTATACTAATTATCTGGCTGTTATCCTAGTAGTGTTCCATATTTCAATTTAGGTAAATGTTGCCATAAAATAGAAAATTCTTCTTTTTACCTGATTTCTATATTCCTAATGTTTGTATGGCAAGTGAATTTAAGTTATTTCTAACATTTTCTATATTATCTTTAATCTAATATATTTATTATAATATAATATGTACCCTAATTAAAGTAAAAGTATTTTAGTAAATGTGTATAGAATATGCTAAACTAAAT
>WWET01001633.1:246018-262164 GCA_011038615.1 Limnodynastes dumerilii
TACCTGTGTTACCCGGATAGCACTCAACGCACCTGATTGGTGTAATTTTTTTACAGTAAACAAATTACTCTGTCTGATGACGACAGGGCAGACCCGGGTCTCTGAATTTCCCGGGTCTGCCCTGCAGTGTGAAACGGGGTCTGTGACCCTGGAATCCTCTGCTGCCCCGCAATATCCCGGGTCTGTGAACCGGGTGGTGATGTAAAAGGGGTATAACACAGACATACACACACATTAGGGTTAATGGGCCACATCCTAAGCTAAGTACGCTAGCCGATAACGTCATTTCACCCATTTGTATTTACTGTGCATGTGCGCGGCAGATGTTACGCCGCGTGTCTGCTAACGTACGTACCATCGCCGTAAATTCGAACAAAGGGGTGGGGGCATCAATATGACACCCGTTTGGTTTGACCATCTCATAAATCCTTTACGTACGTCAGGAGTTACGCTTTAAAAGGTTAAGGTGGGTTTTGGGCAGCGTAAAACAGCCAAAGTATGTATGAGTGAGGGGAGCGTCTAGGCGAGTGCATAGTAATTATGCTAGCGTAAATACACTACGCAGTCTAACGGAACTAGCCCGTAGCTCTGGATCTGGCCAAATTTTTTCAGCAGCTAATTAACCTATCAACAGTGGAAAATAATATTAGATTCTCCACCAAGAATAGGGGGGCGCATGAGACCAAAGGAGATATTAAAATAATTGCAGACAAACACTACTGCCTGAAAAGTGCCGATTAGGGTACACAATATGGGGAAGAATACAAAAACGATTTTTTAAAATGCAGCTCTACAGGAGAATCATAGCTCCAAATATGAAATAAGAAAAAGAGCGCTGGTTAAAAAATAGACAAACAATATGTTTACTCTAAAATAAAAAGCATGTAAATATATATAATTATGTATGTGTTTTCTAAGTTTTAAGGTTGTTATATATTTTTACATGCTTTTTATTTTAGAATAAACATATTGTTTGTCTATTTTTAACCAGCGCTCTTCTATTCCGCTTTATTTTAATTAACCTACCAGCATGTTTTTAGAGTGTGAGAGGAAACAGGAGCATCCGGAGAAAACCCACACAGACACAGGGAGAACATACAAACTCCACACAGATAAGGCCTAGTCCAGGAATCAAACTCATGACCTCAGCACTGTGAGACACAAGTGCTTCTCACTGAGCCACCATGCTGCCCTATTCAGGGTCGCCATCAGGGGGGGGACAGGTGGGACCTGATGGGGGCCCGCCGATACTTACCTAGCTCTGTAGCAGCAGGTATCGGCAGTATCCTGCTATTCAGTAGCCGGCCAATGCGCTAAATTCTTCCGGCCCGCTGTTAAAGCATGGCTGTCACGCCGCCGCCCCTATATGACGTCACATAGGGATGGTGCCCGCAGCTGGGTCCCGGGCTCTGCATTTGCTAATGGCGGCCCTGGCCCTATTAGGTCTAATGTCCAGGAATGGGTTTAGTTGTTTTCTTATAAGTCAATTTAACAGGACAACAATTACTGGATTTCAAAATAAAATACTTTAGTTGAAACATCTGGTTGCTAGATGATTTTTGCATAGGTGACATATTTTGTTATATGATACTATATTATTATATACACGACATTTTACACATCATTTTTCATATATAGAAAGCTCCTGACAAGAGCTCTTAAGATAAATTACAGTGGGAAGTACACTGACTGGAGACAATGGAGACTTCTCCCTGCATTGTGCACCTGACATTGGAAAGAATCCAGGCAGTTGTTAGATGTTACTGTAAACCAAGTGTATATAAAGTCTTAGTAAACCCTGGATCTCCTGAAAATGTTGTTAAGCTGTATAGTCTGACTTCCCATTGCTATTAGACTTTAATGGATTACACTTATTATTATTTCAATATTATCTGTATCCAAAACCTTCATGAAATAACAATTACATATCATAATTAATAGCACAATGTATGTATTTCTATATAGTAGATAAAAATATTTATGAGACAAATATTTCTTAGTGAGGCATGATGTAGAGGTAAGATGCATATAGCTGGTAAAACTATGCATACACAATCATGATCTGATGATGAGTATTGTTAATATGTGCTGACATACTTGTACCAAGGTCAGGCAGGTGTTAACTGATGGACTTAAAAGTGCTGCCCTTTTGTATTTTGTAACTGAATATTGCATGCAAATTGTGCACACCTGCCCTGTCCTGTACATGGGGCACCTGTACCAGCATTTGATTGTTAGGTGGTGTATGTCTAGTTTGTATACAGTTCATGGTTGCACTTTTTTCTGGTTATGCACTGTGTTAAAAAAAGCTCTATATGTTAAAAGAATGCTGTGTGTGCAAAACTCTACATGAGGCCATGAGTCTTTCCATACTTGATTCAACACTTCGATAAGGATGGTAATAGCACCTTCACCCACAGTAACTAAACCTTTACCCACAGTAACTAAACCTTTACCCACAAGTATTGTTTTCAGAAAAGACCTATCTATCTATAGGGTCTATGGAGATGACCAATTTCATGGAGGCCAAGATGTAATAAAAGAATCTTGTTAATCAACTGCAGCATCAACTTTAGCTTTTCTATAAAGATAGTAATGAAAGTATTCACTGACAATTTAATAATCAACAAATACTGACATTTTTATTGTAAAATAGTTTTCCTGGCAGTGCTAGATACACCTATGGGTGGAGCTATTCACAGGAAACACCTCTTTGGTGCTACAGGACACACCTCTTTGGTGCAGCACCTTGATAGTGCTCTTACAATCTCCCTGATATTCATTTGCAAAAGTAGGCAACCATGATCTATCTATCTATCTAGACAACCGCTGTCAGCTGGGACTCATAAAGTAAAACGCAGACATGTCCGTTACACATATTTGCAAATATATGAGAGCCACCAGCCACCATCAAGGCTTTTATGCAGAAAGGCCTTGGTGGCTTATCATATGTTTGCAAATAAGACAGACATTTCTGTGTTTTATGTTACATATTAATGGTCTTTCAGACCGCATTTACGCAATCTACGTAAGAAAAAGTTTACGTAAAAAAATTGACTACGCGTGCGCAGTAGTAAAAATAGCTAAACACCGGACGTATATGTTATATGTCCGGTACTCTGAATACGGGCCTTAGGCCTTTATGCTGCTGATTGTTTTAAATCATTGATGAGACTTGCAAGTTCCCATGAGGCCAGGCCCTCCTCTGTAGTGGAAAAAGTGGCTGATCTGATTAAGAGAATGCATTTTCCTGTTGGGAAAGTGGTGTCTGTCTTCTTGTGAAGTCCTAACAGGAGATCTTCAGTGATAAACTACAGCTGGGCACACACCTGTGCAATTATCAGGCTGATTCTAGTCTATTTGGAACGATGGTGTGTATGCCTCCACAATCTTGATTTTGCTGATGAAACAGGTTGCATCTGATGATTTTTATCAACGTCCTAAAAATGACAATCAGTGATGATACAAGTCAGACAAATATGGGTAGTGTGTGCACAGGTACGACCATCTGACTAACACTTCTTCTTGTAATGGTAAGAGCCTCTATCACCTCAGGTATTATCGCATAGGTGTGTACTTAAGTTACTGAGGGTCTTGATGTAAGTGTATTACTAATAGTTTACTACTAGATTTCTCTACTTATCTAATTGCTCTCTCAGTGTTCTCTTTTCTGGATCCACCTCCTTTGTTCTTCCTCTTCTATTTCCCTTGGAAGGGTAATAAAGAGCCAGATCCAGACCTGCGCAAATGATACGCCCTTGTGCGTAAATACGAAGCACTCAATAAGCAACTCCCCTCGGTCGTCTGTATTTATGCCGTCTTACGCCGACCAAACCCTACCCTAACTTTTCTGAGCGTAACCGCGGGTATCCGTAGCATCCATGCGTATTTAAGACACTTAGCACGCCCATACTGTACGATTTAAATACCTCTCCCCGACCACGAAGCGCAATTATGAATTTCGTATGGCTGGCACTCCCCTTCGTGCGTTTTTACGAAGCTGGTACGCTCAAGGCCCATACTCTCAGCGTTTCTTTGCGTAACATTTGCTGTGCATGCGCAGGAAGTATTTACGGAAAGCGTAAAAATCACGGGTGGGCGTAGGTCTGGATCTGCCCCAAAGTCAACGTGCCAGATTCACAACTCCGTCATTTTTTACAAATGTGCCTAATTTTGCGATTCCAGCTACTATGCAAGCGTTTCGTTACATAGATTGCGTAAAATAGTTACCACGCATGCATAGTAGCTGGAATCTCAAAATTAGGCACATTTGTAAAAAATGATGGAGTTGTGAATCCGGCTCTGTATCTCTATGCTGATGATACACATATTTACTATCCACTCCTGAACTCTCACCATCTTTGTTGGGCCGCGTAACTGAATGTCTCTTGCCATTTTCTCTTGGATGTCCTATCGCCATCTCAAATATAATCTCTCAAACCCAGAGCTAATAATAATTCCACCTGCCACTAAAAGCTACCCACCCAGTCTCTCCCTGCTCATACAAGACACTGCAAAAGCCCTCATTGTTGCATTAATCATCTTTCGTATTGATTATTGTAATGCTCTTCGTATTGGACTCACATTATAAAAGTACCCCCCTACAGTCTATATTGCATGCAGCTGATTTTCGATGTAAAATGCTCTTCTGGAGTCGATCCGCTTTGTCAGTTGCTACATTTTTGCCTGTATTTTACATATTCAAATACAGAAACCTTTTGCTAACCTACAAAATCATCAATAAGACTGCACCCGCATATATATCCCCACCTGTTTCAAGATATATCCCAGCTCACTCTCTTAGATCACAGGACACAGTTCTTCTCTATACTAAACAAATGCTCCTTTTACAGGACTTCTCCTGGGTTGCACCCACTCTCTGGAAGAACTTTCCTCTCCCATTAAGACTATCCTCCACTCTGAATTTTTAAGCGCTCAAAACTCCAAAATTTCCCAACCTAGGTGCTGATCCAGACCCTCGCACACATTTTGTGCGTTCAAGGGTCTGTAGGTACAATCGCATAGTGGGGAGTACAGGCCCCCTGCACACCCCACTCTTGGTAGTAAATATGGACACGTACGTGTCCAGATACCGACCTTAAGTATGCGCAGATGTTCCCTGACTTAATTTACGCAAACGGCTTGTGTAAATTCACTGTCTGCCCTAGGCCTGGATATACCCCTTACTTTTTAACATTTGTCTACCCCATTTATATTTATTTTGCAATCTGGTTTTAGTTTCTGTAACATAATTAACACAAACTTGTGACTGGATCATACAGAGCATGTTTACTATGCAATCTGGCTGTTCTATTTTATGCCGCTCCATTTCAATGTACAGCACTTGCCTCTATGTATCAATCCCCAACGTCCTATAGGGCCTGATCCAGAGGTACGCCGATGCGCTGTGCTTACTAAAGCACAGCGTATCGGCGTTTAGGCCTTTATGCTGCTGATTGTTTTAAATCATTGATGAGACTTGCAAGTTCCCATGAGGCCAGGCCCTCCTCTGTAGTGGAAAAAGTGGCTGATCTGATTAAGAGAATGCATTTTCCTGTTGGGAAAGTGGTGTCTGTCTTCTTGTGAAGTCCTAACAGGAGATCTTCAGTGATAAACTACAGCTGGGCACACACCTGTGCAATTATCAGGCTGATCTTTTGATTCTAGACCATTTGGAACGATGGTGTGTATGCCTCCACAATCTTGATTTTGCTGATAAAACAGCATCTGATGATTTTTATCAACGTCCAAAAAATGACAATCAGTGATGATACAAGTCAGACAAATATGGGTCCTAGCGACGGCGGGCGTACCTCTGGATCAGGATCAGGCCCATAGAGTGTAAGCTTGTGAGCAGGGCCCTCTTACCTCTTACCAGCCATGTTTTAATGAATGTTAAAATTGTAAAGTGCTATATAAACCAATGGCCCTATATAAAAACCTGGTTATAAATAAATAAAAATAATAATAATCATATTGCAGTATTAATTGAATTATAGGTATAGTACTACTATTAGGTATGTTATTACATGTATTAGAAAGATGATTATGTTATGTGTTGGGTGGAACAGATATATACAGAAAGATCAGACTCATCTCTGGAATTGTTCAGTACCAGCGTTAATTTGATGGATAGAGAAATATAACACTGTCTGCACAGTCACCAAGTTAGATTTTATTGCTACCGTGGCTGTGGGTTTGACAACCATAGCTTAAACTGAATAGCCCTTTGACTTCAAATGCTATTAAGATTCACTGTAATCAAACAAGAACTGACACAACATCACAGTGCCATTAAGTGGCTGTGATGCAATCCACTTCCCTGCCCTGCATTTGTACTACTGTTAAAAGAAATGCCTTTTTCTCTGATTAACAATTGATGATAATGCAGAGCTCTTCTCCATGCACTTTCCTAGACAAATGTTATGGAGAAAAGCTGCAGCTATTTCAGGGCAGCAAATAAATATTGCAGTGGATGCTTTATTTAGAAGCCCTGACCCACTCCCTGAATACTTTTCATTATATCCTATATTCTGGGTATTTTGGGGTTTCTTTTTTTGGGGGGGGATTCATTGTTTTAATTTTTGCATCGATGTAGTTGTAAAACAGAAATACAGCAGCTTCTGCGACTTGGAACTGGGTAGTGTAGTATCATTAGTGCATCACACAATGGGCTCTATTTATTGAAACCCCATAAATCTGGGGAGTGATAGTTTTAATTTTTGCATCTATGTAGTTGTAAAACAGAAATACAGCAGCTTCTGCGCCTTGGAACTGGGTAGTGTAGTATCATTAGTGCATCACACTAAGGTTTTTATGTATTAAAACCCATAGATAATGAAGATTTTCTGTTGCTGCATATCAGCTATAATACCAGTGCTGACCTATAATACCAGTGCTGGCACAGATGCAGTCACACTTTGTTGTCTATGTGCTTTTCTTGTGTCAGTTTGCACATAGCCACTAAAGCTGGAGACCCAGCCTTGTTTTCCTGTTTCAGATATTTGGCTGTTTATAGGTTCTGCATTGGGAATGTATGCTGGGCAGACAGTCATTGGCAAGAGATATAACATCTAGACCATGTAGGGCTTCTTAAATAAATATAGGGCTTTCCCCTATTTGATAAACAGACACTGTGATATATATATATATATGGCATCCGCTTAAACGGAATAATGGTACTTCTCTTCATGGATTCTCTTCTCATTCCATTTTGCAGGGAACCTGCACTCACTTAAGGCATGCAACTCTAACTGAGGAATGGAAACCCCTCTAAGTTGCTGATATTTAGCGCTAGGGTTTTGTCTTTAAAGACTGTGCGTAGAAATTTAAGAAGGAAGATCCGTGTTTAGATCAGGCCGCAAATATACGCATGGACAGAGCAAGGAACACTCACCAAAACCCCAGTCACTCCCCTTGCTACTCCGTGCTCTCTGACACTTACGCCTCCATAGACCAGCTGTAACTTTCCGTGTGCTGTCCTGTGTCTATATGTCCTCCGTCCGTGCGTTTCTGTATAATCGCGCCCACTTTTCATCATTGAAATGCCTCCCCGCACATTTATATGTAAATTCTTCCATGCGGATATTTACGTGGCAGATCCGGACGTTTGTGACACCATGCGATTCATAAGTCCGTCCGTGAGGCACTTCCGTGCGTATAGTCTATGTGAACTCCGTAAAAAAGTTACTACGCATGCGCAGTTTAAACGTACCTAAAAAAAAACTCACGGAACTGCCCAAAAAAAACGGATCTCTGAATATGGCCCATATATAGGATGCATGTGCAGTTTAAACGTACCTAAAAATACGCACAGAGCTGCCCGAAAAAATGGATCTCTGAATACGGCCCGGGTTGGGGGGGGGCAGGTCACATGAGTTAGATGCGGATACTGCCACACATAACTCATTCTTATTGTGACTACTGATCTGTGAAACATAGAAATAATATATAACACACCACACATGGCTCATAAGGCAGAAATATTAGCATGCTATTGTAGCAAAAATAACATTAGTGTACTTGTGTATAGCATAATAGGTGAATACTAGGGGCCCAATTCTTTTAGCGTCGCACCTGCATTATTTGCGGTGCGAAGCTAATCCCGCAAATTTTATTTGTGGATTTATATGTGCACCCCATAGATGTACGCATAAAAATCTGCAAATTTTGCATACCGTAATAGATGGGAAAAGGAAGCAAATGGAATCGGGCCCTGATGATGTGTGGTGGAAATGTAAATTATTTGTACAATATGGAAAAAGTCCCTTCCAATACTTCCATAGAGAGTCCTACAATATGCACCCTCGTCATGTAAAAATGGCGGTGCCTAGAGTTGGGATTGGAGTGGTTGATGCTGGTTTAGATACTACATCTATATGTTTCTTGTTTATGAGGTGAGTGTGGGAGTATAGGGGGCTGGATAGCGTCACAAGAGACTTGGCTGTGTTAGTAAATGGTTATTGGCAGAGTTTACAGACAGTGAGACATGTACCATATATGTGTGATTTCCTCACTAGTATGCATCACAACTGCCTAACAACATATTGAAGTACTGTAACATTAAAAGTAGGATAGAAAAGACCATCCTTCCATATGCATATTGAAAATACAGTGCATTATAACATTTAGACATGTACTTCCATGTGACTTATGACCTTAGGTCACAGTGCCCTTTTTCTGTGGGTACCGATATGCTGATTTTGTTGGACATACATAGATGAGGCGAGGATATTATAAAAAATACCCCGTTACTTCTACTAAGAAAAGTTTTGTGTATCAACAACTTTTTAATGGGAAATCCTTAATTTTACTTTGCTATATGAAACCTTAAAATTGATTTATATATTGAGAGAGAGGGAAATAGAACTGGAAAAATAATTTAAAAAATGCATATGAGGAACATTTTCAGTAGACGTGCTGCTTGTAAATGCAGGCTGTCTACGCCTCAGCTTTTTCTTGGCTTCCCACTGAGCTAATTTCTCTAGAATCATTTCTATAAACTGATAGTTCTATCAGGGCTATAGCATGTTGCCTGGAATGGGCATGAATTTACCATCCACTCAGCTGCCATCCAATCCACTGCGGGTAGAGAATCCTGTATGCTGTATTCTATTCACTGTATACTGAAGTAACAAAATCAATCTGTCTATGCTGCTTTCCCGATGTGATTGATGAATGACTGGAAGTATCCACCAATCGGAGTGCAGGGTGATGTCACATGGCTTATCCAGACTTAAGCTTGTTTTATGTACGATTGCTTACATAAGTGACGCACTACTAAGGATAATGCACTCCCATAATACGCACATAACTTTGCCGACTTACGTGTTCAGAATTCTACCTTAACTTTTGCTTGCGTATCTCTGTGCGTACGTAATGTCTTGTTGTATGTAAATTTCTAACCCAGCCCACACTGTACAATTTCAATACCTCCTCCTGCCCACAATGCGTATTTTCGGCTTTCATAGGAACTTGCGTACGCCATTGCGTTCTGCTCGCACGAAGATGGCTAAAATCCGTCCGTAAGAGTGGTGATGTTTGGCATTTTGTTTTACCTAACTGTGTTCAAGTTTTTGATGCAACAAACAGCTTTTACCTTTAATACAAAATCCATTTAAATAAATAGAATTTTGCTTAACTATATGTCAGATAGTTGCTTAAGTTTAGCAAGTGCTGCAAATTGTTTGCTGAATCTAGAATGTGATAATGTTGTCATTTCAGGCAATTTGCCACTATAAGCACAATAGACAGTTTTGTCTGACAATAAATATTAGAGACTCTGCTAGCACAAGTACAGTCAAGAGAACATGAACGGTAACAGATGACTATTAAATATATCCTTTTTATTGGGTAATTTGGTCACATGGCATCACAGGACCTTAACTATATTGATGTGTATTCTAGATGTCAAATCATATTTAATCAACAACAGTGAACGAGCAAGCACTTTTATAAACTAAGATCAGCAACATGTTACTATCACAATATGCTCCATTAGCACTTTCTACCATACCATAGTTTTCTGGAAATTGTTTAAATGGAGCTAAATTCTCCAGGCTCTAAAACGATTTATTTCATATGTTAATAAATGTTTGATTCATTTTTATATTCATGGATCTCCTCTCTAAAGCCTCAAGGTTTACAAACAAAGTACTGTACACTTTTAATAAAGTGGCACAGCCCATTTCCTCTGATTGTTTGTATGCTAGGGGCACTATCTGGCGTAACATCTGGAGGGCGCATGCCACTTACACACCTGACATTATTAGGTCAGGATCCGGTCCTATATTATGAAAAGTAACTACTGGGGGCGCAGCTGCTACAGGACCCAGGGGAGAGGGGAGGTCTAGACAGCCGCCCAAAGAGCATACACTAGGAGTGACAGCACTCAGCACTTAGTCTATGAGTGGTGAATGCTAGCAGCTGACAGATGGGGCCGTGGCCGGCAGCAGACAGCACTAAGCTCACAGCTGCTGGCAAGTCATTTATAATCAGCGGTCACCAATCCTTGACTAAGTGCTGAGCACTATCTAACCTATGTGCAGAGTAGTCGACGGCCAAAGAGGGTGGGGACGTGAAACCCCCAACCAGACTTCTTTACTTCCACCCGACAATAATAATAAATGATGTACATGAATTGCCATGCCTGTGTACTTCTACAGAGAGGAGCCATCAGTCCCTGAATATGTTCATGCAGAGGAATTTAAGGTCCCATTATAACCTGATCTTGATGTGAGAATGCAACAAACTGTTCCATTGCTTTTTATAATGAACCAGCTCACGAATACCAGAGATAAAAATGACAACCAGGGACTATTTGTTGTAAAACTGGTCCACCGATACACCTACAGTAGTAACCATGGGGGGAGAATTAGCAAAAAGAGGAGAGAACACAGAAACTGATTTTACAGTGTGACACTCAGAAATAAGAATAGTGAATCTTACTCTAAAAAATATAAATTGCGCTTCATCATCAAAGCCAAATAGTGGTCAAATCATTGAACAGGTTAAAATATTACTTTTATTGGGGTAGATCCAGAACTACGTTTGCCGTACATTTATTCGCGGAGCGTATTTTCGTGCACGTAAGTTCGCTACACACCCCTCGGCACACCCCTTGTACGGACGTATTTTGTCAAGATACGCTGCCCAAACCCTACCTTAACGTTTTCATACGTAACTACGTACGTCCGCTAGCGGACGTATAGACTACGTGAACATACGCAGCTTAGCACGCCCATACTGTACACTTTAAATACCACCCCCCGCCTACTTCACGTAATTCAGACGTATTTTGGATGAACGTAAATTAGGCACGCCCACACGTAAGTATTTACGTGTCACATACGTGAATGGCCCATACGTTCACAATTACGCTACGTGAATGTGCGTATTTTCTATGGTGCGCATGCGCAGTGCGTTCTAAACAGCGATTTTACGTCTCCGCCACGCGTAAATTTGCTTCGAAGCGTTGTTCTGGATCAGGCCCATTGTGAATACCAATACCAAACAGGCTTCTTCAAATATAAATATAAATATTGTTTGGTTGCTGTGTTTTTTCATTATATTGGTACATTTAGTTGGGACCCGGGCACTTTAGCTGTAGGAAGGGACAGATAGACCCCCTTGCAGGGGTGAAGATCTGCCGTGAGGCGCCAGGCAGTTTCAGTGTGATAATTATTCTACTATTTATTCAGGGAGGATACATTTGTTGCTCATTATTATTACTACATATGCTTTCATAGCGTTTCCGCTCCTCCTGGTTGAGATCTGTTGACTTATATTCTGTCAGTGTTATAATTGTGCTGTGTGGACAGTAAATATGCTCATTATTTTCCTGTTTCCTCTTCCTCCTTGCTGAATTCTGTTAGATTTAAAAAAATCTTTACTATTGATCTATTTTGGTGCCGTGGAGATCCCACTCCTTGATTTTTGTTTATACACTGAGCTACTATTATATGTGTACAGTATATATCCAAACGATACTATCAGTATAATACTTCGCCTTTTTTTAATATGTTGATTTTATTGGTATGCACAATAAAAGTTATATTTTAACCTGTTCAGTGATTTGACCACCATTTGGCTTTGATGATGAAGCACAATATATATATTTTGGAGTTAGAGACACTGGCCCAGATCCAGAACAACGCTAGTGAGCGAATTCACGCGTGGCGGAGACGTTAAATCGCCTTTTGGTAAGTACTGCGCATGCGCACCATAGAAAATACGCTCCGTAACGTAGCGTAATTGTGAACGTATGGGCCATTCACATATGTGTCACGTAAACACTTACGTGTGGGCGTGCCAATTTTACGTGAGTCAAAAATACGTCTGAAATACGTTAAGTAGGCGGGGGTTTGTATTTAAAGTGTACAGTATGGGCGTGCTTAGCTGCGTAAATACGTGTTGCCCATACGTACGTGTGCGGATCACTGCAGTTACGTTGGAAAAAGTTAAGGTAGGGTTTGAAAAGCGTATCTTGACAAAATACGTATATTCAAGGGGTGTGCCGAGGGGAGTGTATAGAAGGTACACACGCGAAAATACGCTACGCGAGTAAACATACGGCAAATGTAGTTCTGGATCTACCCCACTATTCATATTTCTGAGTGTCGTACCGTAAATCAGTTTCTGTGTTTTCTTCCCTATTTGCTGCTTTATATATCCAAACTTATAATAGGCTGCACCTCCTCCAATTAATGGGAGTTATACTTGAACCTGTCTGTGGTACTTCTTACATTGTATTTGGTTGTGCGTTTTGTACCTACGGCCATTTGTACTTACTGCGCATGCTCGGGGCAGATGTTACGCTCATGTTACATTACGAAATTCTGAGCGTATGGGCCTTGAGCGTACCAGCTTCGAGGCTGCGTGCCTGCCATACGAAATCCGTAAATACACACCGAGGCCGGGGTGAGGCATTTAAATCGTACAGTATGAGCTTACGGACGCCCGCGGTTACGATCAGGAAAGTTAGGGTAGGGTTTGCTGGGCGTAAGAGGGCAAAACTAAGTACGACCAAGGGGAATGCCAAGGGGAGTGCATCGTAGGCACGCTGGCGTAAATACGCGTAGGTTGGGATCAGGCCCAAAGAAATCATGGATGCTGAATATCCACCTTGCTTGTCGAGTGACGTAATATCTCCAGAATCAGCGATATCCATATCAGGAACATCTGCTTTTAATGGAACCAATCGTAGGCCCCTCCTCTTAGTGCATCACTGTGGACCTTCTGGACATGTAGCAGCAGCTTCCCTTGAACCTAGTTACAGCACCGCTGTTTATGGTAACACTGATGCCTTATAAATTATTGCAATAGAGTTATTGTTATCAGTGCAATACATAATTAGTCGTTATAACTAATCATTAGTAAGTCTACGGGTTCAAAAGTAATATGTTAAAAGTAAGTCAAAAATGAATAGTCCGTATCTGTTTTTTACTCTTCAGATCATGTATGCCTTGTTTATCTACATGGGCACAGCCTCACTTGTATTACAAATGTGATTGCAGGCTGTGTATGCGAGAAAGAGAGGTGAAAAGAACATTTTCTAAACAAAGCTACAAATCCACTTATCTTATCATTACTGTCACAGCTGGCCCATAAACATAAATGCCTTTGGTCCAGTAACGGAATGAGGCAGAGGCACTGCATAGTGCAAAGCTAGCACAAAGGAAAATAAATGCTTATAGATAATTTTCTGTAACACCTGGGCGATTTGTGAGATACCGTTCTCTGTAATAGTTTATATAATGATGATTTTGCACCAGATGGCATAGTCTGTTTCTCCTTAGGAGAGAAATTGCATGGAAAAAAACGTCAATTTCTCACGCAGGAGCTTTTTTTCTGCTATGTTGCCCAGCAGTTGAAGCAACTGAATGTATTGTGTCTTGTGGTATTTTTAGAAAGTCATTCAGTTAAACCTCTGATGGCATGCATTCTACATGATTAAAAGATAGTATAGTCTAGCACATCTTTGGACATACATTCCCTTTGTAAATGCATAACTAGGTCACATGCTAACGGCTCTCTAGTGTAAGTGTAGGCAACCTGCCACACTGCAGGTGTTGTCCAAATACAATTCCCAGAATGCTCTGCTGGAGTATGAAGGGACTTGTAGTTTCACATCCCCTTGAGGACCACAGGGAGCCTGGTCTTCATACATCACGGAGCATTCTGTTAGCAGGTCACCAGAGCACCTTTAAACACTAGCTGGGTAACAGCGAGTGCCGCCGCTCCGGAATATATATGTATGTACTCTGAGGATCGATTGCTTTTCCTCATCAAGGCATAAGCAATCGATATCCCATCCAGTTCGAAACTGGCTGGGAGAGAACGGCCCTATAGATATAGGGCCGTTCTTAGTGGGAACCCACATCCATATATATATATATATATTTTACTATATTATTAATATATTATTGATGAAATTTTCAGTACATATGATTAATAGAAGAATACATAAAAAACAAACCATAGGCATTCATCAACCCAAAATATGGTGATTTTACACACCAATTTAACAGCACATTTTAGGGCTAAACAGTAAACAGGTAAATATAACAGAGATCTATGTTTGGTTTACAGGGGAAGAAAAGGTATCTGTTTTGTGCATTATTGTTATGCGTGTGTACACGACCTGCTTTACTTGCACACCAGTCCAGAGCTGCCTTGGCATTCACGTTTGGATTGCTTTAAGCCTCATACTATTTGAGTGGTGTTTTTCCACATGGTAGATGTATCTTTTTTTTTTTCAACATTTGAGTCTGGATGAGGTCCAAAGAGCACATTGTGACATAGGCCACTGGAGCCTAATACAACTAAATGAGACCAATTACGTCTCCCGCAGTGCTAAAATGTCATCTTTTAGAGAATTTTAGTCAGAATTTCTTGTACTCTGTGGATTAGTAGATTCAGGAGCAGAGCAATGAATTATTACATTTCCATTTGAGTTTATACTTTACTTTATACTGCTGCTTTATTCAAGCTTTATGGTGACCCTGAACAGTGTGTTTTATCTTCATCATTCCATAATTTTATTTGACTTTTGTGTTTTTAATACCCTAAAATGTCTTCTGTTGATTTGTAGGAAGACATTTGAAGTACATTTGTTAGAATACCAAGTATAGCAAACATTTATTTAAAATTTTAAATAAAAAGTGATAAAAAATTCCCAAATTCACTCTCTAATGATGGGCACCTGCACTGAAATTATGTGTGATCATGTTAACTAGGTGAATGCGTGCAATTATCCCTGGTAAGACTTCATTTATGTGTCATGATTGGCCACCTGCTGCTTTCTTAAATAGCCTCACAATAGGACTTCCTGCTGTGCAGCACAAACATGGCACAGACAGATTATAGTGTGGAAAACATGTCACGTCAGATATTGCTTCCAGCAAGCGTGGCTGTGCCTACATAATCACCGCTCTCTGCTTTACAGTATTCTTAGCTTACCCGCAGGATGATAAACTCCTTGGGTGCCAGAGTTTAGGGGTTAGTTACAGCTCAGTATGAGTGGAAGACTGTCACCCATTCCATGGGGCAGATTCAGTTGTGCACGACGTGCCCTCGGAATGGCACATTTGGCAAATTTACATCACGGATTTGATCTTGCAAATGAACTGTAAAGTTGGCCACACACAGAAACAAAGGGACCCAATATTGGTGCCACACACTACTTGCTGCTGTGAACAATAATCATAGTGTGTGGCTTTTTATCCGTGGCCACATGCACTATAAAGAGTGTGGGTCCCCGAAGCGAATGGCCCTATTTCAAAGATGCATAGCAATCGATCCCTGGTGCTCCGAAAGGTAAGCAACCCCACTCCCTAACCCTAACTCTCCTCCCCACAGCCTAACCCTAAGTCCCCCCCGCCGCAGCCTAACCCTGAATCTCAACCCCGCAGCCTAACCCTAAGTCCCCCGCCCACACTGCAGTCTAACCCTAACTTTCTCCTCAGCAGCCTAACCCTAAGTCCCCCCTCCACACTGCAGTCCAGAAACCGTATAGACATACACAGTCAGCGCCCCTGGTTAACTTTAATCTCTTTGTTTCTATTGCACATTTGGAGGCTTTTAGGACCCTCCTTTTAAGGTACAGGTGCAGCTCTCTGGGTGAACGCATATAGATAGCACCTTTCC
>WWET01001633.1:272840-288487 GCA_011038615.1 Limnodynastes dumerilii
CCCCACATATATTATAGTATGTGCCATTCCCAGGCCAATAATATACCCCACATATATTATAGTATGTCCCATTCCCAGCCCCATAATATACCCCACATATATCATAGCATGTCCCATTCCCAGGCCCATAATATACCCCACATATATTATAGTATGTGCCATTCCCAGGCCAATAATATACCCCACATATATTATAGTATGTCCCATTCCCAGCCCCATAATATACCCCACATATATCATAGCATGTCCCATTCCCAGGCCCATAATATACCCTACATATATTATAGTATGTGCCATTCCCAGGCCAATAATATACCCCCACATATATCATAGTATGTCCCATTCCCAGGCCCATAATATACCCCCACATATATCATAGCATGTCCCATTCCCAGGCCCATAATATACCCCACATATATTATAGTGTGTGCCATTTCCAGGCCCATAATATACCCCACATATATTATAGTATGTGCCATTCCCAGGCCCATAATATACCCCACATATATTATTGTATGTGCCATTCCCAGGCCCATAATATACCCCACATATATTAGAGTATATGCCATTCCCAGGCCCATAATATACCCCACATATATTAGAGTATATGCCATTCCCAGGCCCATGCTGTCTTCTGGCTGGCTGGCAATGTGACCCGCTCAAACAGGGCGCTGCTCTCATTTGCGGCTGCCTCCAGTGCTTTAGCGTTTGGATTTTTCTTCCTCTTCTTTGTTCTGTCAGGGGAGTACTCCTCCATTTATGCCCCACTGTCTTGTGTAATGGTGTAGTAATAAACCAATCAGAATGCAGTAAATGTTGCTATTCATTTCTACCTCCTATTCTCTGCATGGCCCTACATTAAGCAATTTTACACGTTTGTCAACACAGAGAGAAGTGGTAGCACAAGTGTAACACAAGATGGATTCAGCAAGTCCAGACATACTGAGAAAAGAAATTAGGTCAGTAAACTGTAAAAGTGCCCAATAAATACAAAGTGACAGTTTTTGTGCATTTTTTTGTAGCAAAAGTGTCCTGATGTTTATGGAATATCATCAAACCGTCAAACTACCCTTAAATAAAAAAAAAAATAAAATAAAATATATATTGCGCTATTTTATGACATTTTAATGTTGTGAAAATGTTTCCTAGGGGTGCCATTTTCTCTTACAGGGCAACAAGCTCTATAACATGACGCATGGAATGAAATGTAAATGTCGCTGAGTCAGTTTTCTGACATTTCTTAATTTTTTACTTTTTAATAAGTACGCTAAGAGGAATGTTTATAGAATAACAATGTGATTCATGGCTGCTCATCTCTCTTCTCTGCAGAGCTGGTTAAAGACATATGGCTACTTGCTCCCGTATGACATCAGAATATCTGCTTTACATTCCGGAAAAGCTATGCAGTCTGCGGTAGCAACAATGCAACAGTTCTATGGGATTCCAGTGACTGGCGTGCTGGATCAGATGACAATAGAGTAAGTAACACACAAATAATAGTTTTATATTTCCTATACACAAAGGATCCCAATACCAAGTCCATCAGACTTTTCATTTAAGAGCATCACGTGAGCGTCCACTTTGCCAAATCTCAGTTTATTAAATAATCCCATTGGTCCTAATGTGTAAACACAAAAATACACAATTGTCAGCATGTAGTAATTGTTTAAAGCAGGCCTGGCTAACCTGTGGCTCAACAAGTGCGGTGTAACTACAAATCCCAGCATGCTTTATCAGGTATCAGCTATGTTTATGCAGGTAAAGCATGCTGGGATTTGTAGTTTTGCAACACCTGGAGAGACACAGGATGCCCAGGCCTGGATTAAAGTGTGGGACTTACTAGAGGAAAAAATAGAAAGATTCCACATGGATAGAGCTCTGGTTGGGAATCAAACTTAGAACCAAGTGACTCAGTGCTCATTTCTAGATTATTTAAATTGTGTTTAGATTATTTAAACAGCTTTTTATTTACACTGTGATTTAGAGTTGGGCAATAAAATGTCATCTTTCAACTCTAATTCTCTCTGAGGTTTATTTGCTCCTTTTATGCAGATATGCTTCTGGATTTGTTCTAATTTTCTAAGTATGATCAATTAGGAGTGTTAACTTGTATTTTATGGATTGATGGTCAGCGCAGGCTTTGTCTTTACTTTCTCATAATGATCATGTAGGTGGATGAAAAAGCCTCGCTGTGGGGTGCCTGACCTTCCTCATTTAAGCCATAGACGAAGGAACAAACGATATGCACTAACAGGGCAGAAGTGGAGACAGAAACACATCACATACAGGTATCTTCTACTTTTAAGGATATGAGTTATTGGTTATAAAGACAGAGCTAATCATTGGAGCGGCTGCATCTTCTACCAATCATATCCCTTTTTGAGATATATGCGGCTCTTGGTGTGTGGGTAAAAAGCATCAAGCAGTGGGAATCTGTTGAATTATATGAATGGAAAACAAAGCACCTTATTCTATCACAAATGAAATTCCTAAAAGCCCTCTATCATTACTCGTCTAAGTTATATAATCTTACAGTTCAATACAACATCTTGGATGCTTAGTCTGACACATAGAGAGTCATAGCATGGGCAGATGGTACACAGAATATTCTCCAAGCAGGTTTATGTTCTATTTTTCTCCTGCCTGAGACAGAGGGCTCATGGCATAGGGGACCTCTGCATTCATTTGTGCTGCACATGCTCAGAATAGATGTGTAAGCAGTTACAGCGATCCATACCCGAGCTCAAGTCACTACACCACCACTTGCATTCAGAGGGGTGTGGGGCTGCGATTCGAATGGACGATTTTCGAATCGCCCGTTATCGCCCCAGCCAGTTGTGAACTGGTTGGGATTTTAATTGCATATGCGTCGATGAGGCAGAGCAATCGATCCACGGAGCACCGAAAGCTCCGTGGTCCGAAAGCTTGTAAAAAAAATAGTCCCCATACTCCATTCCCTAATTTTTACCCTAACCCTCCCCTCTCAGTACCCTAACCCTAACCCTCCCTTCCTTGCAGCCTGACCCTAACCCTCCCTTAATCGCAGCCTGACCCTAACCCTCCCTCCCCTGCAGCCTAACCCTCCCTCCCCTACCGCCTGACCCTAATCTTCCCTCCCCCCCAGCCTGACCCTAACCTTCCCTCCCCTGCAGCCTGACCCTAACCGACATAGGGTTCCTGGTCCGGCAATAGCAGCGGCGGAGGGATATCACAGGCGGCGAGGGATATCGGTACGGCATACTCACCCATTCATAAAAAAAAAAAGAAAAAATAGAAACTCTGCTTTATTCAAAATAGGAACATCCGAAAAGGAACTTTCGGATGTTCCAATTTCGGAAAACAGTGTTTCTTAGCGGGGATTGAGAACGCATTCAGAGGGGCCTTTCATAGGAGGGAACGTGTGGAGGGACATAGTCCGTGTATAGTGTGGCATCCCAAATGCAACAAAAAAGCGGTTCTCAACATTTTTGGAATCCTGTCATGTACCGCTTAACAGATCATGTAGAAGCATACCCCCACAGCCCATTAATATATTTTCAGGGGTTTTGTTGTTCTTTACATGTTTGCAATTATTTTAAGGTTTATTTTCTACATATGTCATTTATCCCCAAGATATTTTAGAAATGATGTCCTCAGCCATTTGGTATCATACCTCCTTACAACCGCCCCTCAGTGGTATTAGTACCATTGGTTGAGAACCTCTGTAATAAAAAATGTTGGGATGCTGAAAGCATGTATTATGTCGGTTTAAAAAAAACATGTTTATTTTATTTAGAAGCTCTTTTATGCACTACTAGTGCTCTCACATTGGACTGTATTCACACCTAAGAAGCAGACGCTTCATAGCTGCGGATCCTTGGTAAATGATCTACTGTGCATGTGTAGTAGGTAATTTACGCAATCTACGTACCTCTTAGGTATGTACATCGCCTCAGTACGGTATTTAAAGACCGCACAGAGTATTTTAATTAAAGAGAGACGGCGTAATGCTTCGGGAGTGATTAGGTAGTGGGAGAGGGGAGGGATTTAGATTAGCAGGAGAGGGCGGGGGAGGGGGGAGGCAGAGAGATAAGGTAGCCCTATTGCACTCGTAAGTGCCATAAGGTATCTAAAAACGGATAGGGGCAGGATCGGTGGGTTAGGTCCGGATCTGTCCCGACCTAACTCACCGTGATCTGTGAATCTGGTCCATTGTCACCGAAGTCCTCGCCCAAATCATATCCACCATAACCACTATTCATTATAGCAAAGTGCACAGTATGGTAAGGAAAGGGGAGGTATCAGTGAATGTGCTGCATTGTATGGTAAGGAAAGGGAAGGTATCAGTGAATGCGCTGCATGTATGGTGAGGAAAGGAAAGGTATCAGTGAATGCGCTGCATTGTTTAGTAAGGAAAGGGAAGGTATCAGTGAATGCGCTGCATTGTATGGTAAGGAAAGGGAAGGTATCAGTGAATGCGCTGCATTGTATGGTAAGGAAAGGGAAGGTATCAGTGAATGCGCTGCATTGTATGGTAAGGAAAGGGAAGGTATCAGTGAATGCGCTGCATTGTATGGTAAGGAAAGGGAAGGTATCAGTGAATGCGCTGCATTGTATGGTAAGGAAAGGGAAGGTATCAGTGAATGCGCTGCATTGTATGGTAAGGAAAGGGAAGGTATCAGTGAATGCGCTGCATTGTATGGTAAGGAAAGGGAAGGTATCAGTGAATGCGCTGCATTGTATGGTAAGGAAAGGGAAGGTATCAGTGAATGCGCTGCATTGTATGGTAAGGAAAGGGAAGGTATCAGTGAATGCGCTGCATTGTATGGTAAGGAAAGGGAAGGTATCAGTGAATGCGCTGCATTGTATGGTAAGGAAAGGGAAGGTATCAGTGAATGCGCTGCATTGTATGGTAAGGAAAGGGAAGGTATCAGTGAATGCGCTGCATTGTATGGTAAGGAAAGGGAAGGTATCAGTGAATGCGCTGCATTGTATGGTAAGGAAAGGGAAGGTATCAGTGAATGCGCTGCATTGTATGGTAAGGAAAGGGAAGGTATCAGTGAATGCGCTGCATTGTATGGTAAGGAAAGGGAAGGTATCAGTGAATGCGCTGCATTGTATGGTAAGGAAAGGGAAGGTATCAGTGAATGCGCTGCATTGTATGGTAAGGAAAGGGAAGGTATCAGTGAATGCGCTGCATTGTATGGTAAGGAAAGGGAAGGTATCAGTGAATGCGCTGCATTGTATGGTAAGGAAAGGGAAGGTATCAGTGAATGCGCTGCATTGTATGGTAAGGAAAGGGAAGGTATCAGTGAATGCGCTGCATTGTATGGTAAGGAAAGGGAAGGTATCAGTGAATGCGCTGCATTGTATGGTAAGGAAAGGGAAGGTATCAGTGAATGCGCTGCATTGTATGGTAAGGAAAGGGAAGGTATCAGTGAATGCGCTGCATTGTATGGTAAGGAAAGGGAAGGTATCAGTGAATGCGCTGCATTGTATGGTAAGGAAAGGGAAGGTATCAGTGAATGCGCTGCATTGTATGGTAAGGAAAGGGAAGGTATCAGTGAATGCGCTGCATTGTATGGTAAGGAAAGGGAAGGTATCAGTGAATGCGCTGCATTGTATGGTAAGGAAAGGGAAGGTATCAGTGAATGCGCTGCATTGTATGGTAAGGAAAGGGAAGGTATCAGTGAATGCGCTGCATTGTATGGTAAGGAAAGGGAAGGTATCAGTGAATGCGCTGCATTGTATGGTAAGGAAAGGGAAGGTATCAGTGAATGCGCTGCATTGTATGGTAAGGAAAGGGAAGGTATCAGTGAATGCGCTGCATTGTATGGTAAGGAAAGGGAAGGTATCAGTGAATGCGCTGCATTGTATGGTAAGGAAAGGGAAGGTATCAGTGAATGCGCTGCATTGTATGGTAAGGAAAGGGAAGGTATCAGTGAATGCGCTGCATTGTATGGTAAGGAAAGGGAAGGTATCAGTGAATGCGCTGCATTGTATGGTAAGGAAAGGGAAGGTATCAGTGAATGCGCTGCATTGTATGGTAAGGAAAGGGAAGGTATCAGTGAATGCGCTGCATTGTATGGTAAGGAAAGGGAAGGTATCAGTGAATGCGCTGCATTGTATGGTAAGGAAAGGGAAGGTATCAGTGAATGCGCTGCATTGTATGGTAAGGAAAGGGAAGGTATCAGTGAATGCGCTGCATTGTATGGTAAGGAAAGGGAAGGTATCAGTGAATGCGCTGCATTGTATGGTAAGGAAAGGGAAGGTATCAGTGAATGCGCTGCATTGTATGGTAAGGAAAGGGAAGGTATCAGTGAATGCGCTGCATTGTATGGTAAGGAAAGGGAAGGTATCAGTGAATGCGCTGCATTGTATGGTAAGGAAAGGGAAGGTATCAGTGAATGCGCTGCATTGTATGGTAAGGAAAGGGAAGGTATCAGTGAATGCGCTGCATTGTATGGTAAGGAAAGGGAAGGTATCAGTGAATGCGCTGCATTGTATGGTAAGGAAAGGGAAGGTATCAGTGAATGCGCTGCATTGTATGGTAAGGAAAGGGAAGGTATCAGTGAATGCGCTGCATTGTATGGTAAGGAAAGGGAAGGTATCAGTGAATGCGCTGCATTGTATGGTAAGGAAAGGGAAGGTATCAGTGAATGCGCTGCATTGTATGGTAAGGAAAGGGAAGGTATCAGTGAATGCGCTGCATTGTATGGTAAGGAAAGGGAAGGTATCAGTGAATGCGCTGCATTGTATGGTAAGGAAAGGGAAGGTATCAGTGAATGCGCTGCATTGTATGGTAAGGAAAGGGAAGGTATCAGTGAATGCGCTGCATTGTATGGTAAGGAAAGGGAAGGTATCAGTGAATGCGCTGCATTGTATGGTAAGGAAAGGGAAGGTATCAGTGAATGCGCTGCATTGTATGGTAAGGAAAGGGAAGGTATCAGTGAATGCGCTGCATTGTATGGTAAGGAAAGGGAAGGTATCAGTGAATGCGCTGCATTGTATGGTAAGGAAAGGGAAGGTATCAGTGAATGCGCTGCATTGTATGGTAAGGAAAGGGAAGGTATCAGTGAATGCGCTGCATTGTATGGTAAGGAAAGGGAAGGTATCAGTGAATGCGCTGCATTGTATGGTAAGGAAAGGGAAGGTATCAGTGAATGCGCTGCATTGTATGGTAAGGAAAGGGAAGGTATCAGTGAATGCGCTGCATTGTATGGTAAGGAAAGGGAAGGTATCAGTGAATGCGCTGCATTGTATGGTAAGGAAAGGGAAGGTATCAGTGAATGCGCTGCATTGTATGGTAAGGAAAGGGAAGGTATCAGTGAATGCGCTGCATTGTATGGTAAGGAAAGGGAAGGTATCAGTGAATGCGCTGCATTGTATGGTAAGGAAAGGGAAGGTATCAGTGAATGCGCTGCATTGTATGGTAAGGAAAGGGAAGGTATCAGTGAATGCGCTGCATTGTATGGTAAGGAAAGGGAAGGTATCAGTGAATGCGCTGCATTGTATGGTAAGGAAAGGGAAGGTATCAGTGAATGCGCTGCATTGTATGGTAAGGAAAGGGAAGGTATCAGTGAATGCGCTGCATTGTATGGTAAGGAAAGGGAAGGTATCAGTGAATGCGCTGCATTGTATGGTAAGGAAAGGGAAGGTATCAGTGAATGCGCTGCATTGTATGGTAAGGAAAGGGAAGGTATCAGTGAATGCGCTGCATTGTATGGTAAGGAAAGGGAAGGTATCAGTGAATGCGCTGCATTGTATGGTAAGGAAAGGGAAGGTATCAGTGAATGCGCTGCATTGTATGGTAAGGAAAGGGAAGGTATCAGTGAATGCGCTGCATTGTATGGTAAGGAAAGGGAAGGTATCAGTGAATGCGCTGCATTGTATGGTAAGGAAAGGGAAGGTATCAGTGAATGCGCTGCATTGTATGGTAAGGAAAGGGAAGGTATCAGTGAATGCGCTGCATTGTATGGTAAGGAAAGGGAAGGTATCAGTGAATGCGCTGCATGTATGGTGAGGAAAGGGTAGTTGTGTGTGCTTTGTATCCCATACAGATGCATTCTGAATTATGGAGTTGCTTGCAAGTTTGTATTCATGTCTGAATCAGCTCCTTTATTTGTACTTAATGTCAATGAGAAATATTATACAATATAATATTTAGAAATGCAATCATTTTAATCTGAATAAAGTAACGTAGCTGTATTATGTAGCATTATGATTGGCATTTATATAAATATACACATGTTTCACATTTCATATTTTTGTTGCATCTTTCCCTTTTTCAGCATACACAACTATACTCCTAAAGTAGGAGAGTTGGACACTAGGAGAGCAATTCGTCAAGCCTTTGATGTGTGGCAGAAGGTGACTCCGCTGACATTTGAAGAAGTCCCTTACCATGAAATTAAAAACGAGCGGAAAGAAGCAGACATCATGATATTTTTTGCTTCTGGCTTTCATGGAGACAGCTCTCCGTTTGATGGGGAGGGGGGATTCTTAGCACATGCCTATTTTCCTGGACCCGGAATAGGGGGAGACACTCATTTTGATTCTGATGAACCCTGGACCCTGGGAAATTCCAATCATGATGGTGAGCTCCTTTGTGTGCCCTTAAAAGTAGTTTATCGTGATAACTGTTTGATATATATTGACAATGAGCATGGTTATAGCTTTTGGCTGTAATATAAGTGTATGCGTAAGGTATTAGAAGTCAAACATTCCTCCAATTTTCATGTAATCAACAAATACAGCTGCTCATGTTCACATGCTTGTATGGTGCTGTGTATTATTATTTCCAGCATAATATGCTGCAATTCGTCAAATAATCATTGAGATTTTAGTTAAAATGGTTGATGTCATCTCTACCCTACCCCTATCCTGTGTGTCTGTGCTGTTTTTTGATGTTAATAATAATAATATTTGGGCCATATTCAGAGATCTGTATTTTCTCTGATTTCCATGCATATTTTTAAGTTTCAACTGCAGATGCGTAGTAACTTTTTATACGCTGTTCACGTAGACTATACGCATGGAAGTGCCTAGCAGACGGACTTGCGAATCGGATGTGGGAAAATCCGCACAGAACTCCCAGGAAAAAATACGCATGGAGGAATTTACATAGATATGGGCGGGGGGAGACATTTAAATGAAGGGAAGATACGCACACATCTGTTTAACTGTATATGATTCTTGCAAGTCCTGACCTTAACTTCTGATCCTACCCTTGCCTTTTAATTTAGTACACTCAGGTGCTGCTCATTATATCAATTTTGAATCTTTAAGGAAACCTAGAAAATATGGACTGTTAGGGGGTCCTGAGGACCGAGTTTGAGAAACACTGGTCTATCGGAAAAAGAGCTGTTATAAGTAGAGCATAGATGACTAATTATGATTGTCTTCACATGTAGGCAGTCATTACACATAACAGTGAATGACATTATAAAAGACATCACATTTTGGAACATGCCTGAAGATAATATCACAGGTTACATAACAGATGAAATCAAAGTTGGTGTCTTAATATGACAGAATTGAGTGACTTAAGCAGTTACCTCATAGAGGGGACATGACCAGTGTTATATTGCTTTGTAATATCACTAATGAAATTATCAACATGACAATGCATGATATAAATAGAACTTTAATCAGTTTGTGAGCAAGGCCTGCTTACCTCCCATTATGTTTGTAATTGTTTCTTGCGTAATTCACCTTGACATGTAAGATCAGTGCGTCAGATGTTATGTGTCATAAGCCCTTCCGTACGAGGAACGGGCCGGCCATTCAAATCCGCATGCCTTAATCCTGGCAGACAGGCGCCAAGTTACAGATCTCCGTGTGGATCTCTGTGTCAGGTCCATAGTTTGCATGTTTACTCTTTTGGTGGTACATGTAGTAAGCCGCAAGATGGGAAGCTCTGCCTTAGTTGGTAACATGATGGGCCTGATTCAACTGAACATGAAACCTACGTTATTTTGGTTGCGATGCTAATTGCACTTATAACTGGCTATCTCAATACGCACCTCTATGCGATGCCTATAAAAAGCTGAAATATTGCAGAATTAGCATTGCAACCAAAATAACACAGGCTTCATGTTCAATTAAATCGAGCCTGATGAGTTTGATATTTTAAGAGAAGCAGTTTTTTCTGCACCAGTATAGGAATTAACAAAGGTGTAGTACTTAATAGTAGTTTGTTAACTAAATAATCATATAATTGTATAACAGTGGTGCTGCCGTGATTAGTAGTTAGACTTTGAGAAAACAAAAAGAAAAGAAAAATTAAATCACTTAGGCGCACTCTTATAAGCTACCAATGTTCCCACAGGAAATAATTATAAAATATCAATTTTATTTAACTTCATTAAAAAATATACGTTTTTTGCGAAATATTTTAAAATAAGTATAGAGAAGTGTGAAAAGAAAAACAAGTGATTAAAAATCAGGGCTCCTTCACTTGTGTAATATTAGCCTCTTTAAACAATTGCACAGTGTGGAGAAGGTGAAATTGTACCAAAATAGTGTCCCTCCTAATTAAACAGGGTATAGTGGAGTAAATATAAATATAAGATGTTAATGGGGTAGATTGAAAAAACTTGTCCTGAAAATATTCCAGCAAATATAGCTATAGTAGGGCGCAAAGTTATAAATAAACCCAAACTACTCCACCTACAATAGATCTGCCCTGGTAAAGTACAGTAATCTCGCAAATGCTGAGGGTATTCACTAGGGACTCAGTGGCAGCCCATAAAGGGATCTGTCCCGGTCATAATAAAGTTTAAATCGTTATCATGACAAATCAATTATGATAACCACACTGGCAAGATATTAATAGAAAAATTGGGGCAAAACAAGGAAGGAGCGAGACGCCTACGCGCATTTCGCAACAGCTTTGTCAAGGCACAATAGATCTTTACCAGGGCAGATCTATTGTAGGTGGAGTAGTTTGGGTTTATTTATAACTTTGCGCCCTACTATAGCTATAATTGCTGGAATATTTTCAGGACAAGTTTTTCAATCTACCCTATTAACATCTTATATTTATATTTACTCCACTATACCCTGTTCAATTAGGAGGGACACTATTTTGGTATACCAATTTTACAAGCACAGCCCATTTGTACGCAAATGGGCTCGGACGGAACAAAGTTCCATCCGATTCTTTAAACGCTAGGATTACTATTACTATAGTAATCCTAGCGTAACATCTGGAGGGCGCATGCAGTTCAGTTCAGTTCAGCCAGGTGATTTACGCACTGATTTTTAATCACTTGTTTTTCCTTTCACACTTCTCTATACTTAAAATATTTCGCAAAAAACGTATATTTTTTAATGAAGTTAAATAAAATTGATATTTTATAATTATTTCCTGTGGGAACATTGGTGGCTTATAAGAGTGCGCCTAAGTGAGTTTGATATTTTAGCTAACTGTATCATCGTATGTACCTTCCTCATGACTGCGAACGAAGGGCCGTTTCATCCATATGACAGCTGGAAATACGCATTGTAGGCGGAGGGAGGCGTTTAAATTGTACAGTATGGGTCGGGTTAGGCAGTTACGTGCGACAATCCATTACGTACGACTGTACTTATGCAAGGAAAAGTTAAGGTAGGGTTTGGTACTCGTAAACCAAGTAAATTATGTGCGTCCGAGGGGAATGCCCGGGGGAGTGCATAATACGCTATGAGATCGTACTTAAAGTGAACTTAGGTCTGGATCTGGCTTATGGTGCAGTTGCAGCTAGTAAGTATGTCTAGCCGCTGCTCATCAGTATAAGAGCTGTTTAAGATGGCTAACACATTGCAGGAAAAAAATGCTGTTTTGCGTTGACAAGTGGGAAGCAGAGGATGGAGGAGGAGCCAGATCTTATACATATCCCTGTGTTTATGCATATGCCTGTGTTTATACATATCCCTGTGTTTATCATCTCCTTTTTACCTAACTTTGCAGGTAACGACCTCTTCCTAGTCGCTGTACATGAGCTTGGTCATGCCTTAGGTCTGGAGCATTCGAATGACCCCAGCGCCATAATGGCGCCTTTCTACCAGTATATGGAGACACATAATTTCAAGCTTCCCCAAGATGATTTACAGGGAATTCAAAAAATATATGGTGAGTACCTTGCATCATAAATACTAAATACATGCAATGAGTGACACTGCCAATAGCCATCTTATTGTGTTTTCAAAATGATAGCTACTTTCTGAGGTAAAGCGGGTCTTCGTTTATGTAGATGTGGAGCTTATCTCATATATAATGAATGAGTGGTGAATGTAATCAAGCCTTACTTGCTTGAGAGCCATAGTCACTTGGCCACCATTATCCTGTTTTATATATGGAGAGATAGAGAGCAGCACAAGCCACTTATAAAACCTAAAGTGTGCTGTCATTGCTGGCATTACTGTGCAGTGCATTCACTTATGGCATTCTAAACATTGATAATGCATCAGGAGCAGGAGCAGCCAGTAGAATATCACAGGACTATGTGGAGCCATTTGCTTGACTCTAGTCCGGATTCACAGTTATTCACGTAGTTTTCGTCTTACGTACGTTGTTTTAATAATTGAGCTACTACACAAGCATAGCAGCTTATTTACACTATCTACGTACAGAAATTGTACGCAGATAGCGTAAATAAACTATTACGCTTGCGTAGTAGATCAATTCTTAAAACAACGTACATAAGACGAAAATACCGTAACTGTGAATCCGGACCAGTATAGGTAAGTTTTATGGGGTGATTGCTTGAACCGCGTAGATGCTGAATCGTCTCAGAATGCACTGATGTGTGTGTATTATTGTAGCAGCTTCTGAGGTGACACTGGTGAGATGCATGTTGGGCCTAAATTGTTCCAGAACACTCACTGGGGCTGATCCACAGTCAGGAGTACCTTTATAACCCATGTACTACATTTTAGGCCCCATGCAATATTATGTATGAAAGCACCCAACACGACAACCATGTACAAAAACTGGACAGTGTGTAATGAGTATAAAGCATAACTTACCTGGACATCACATTGGATGTAAAATGCAATTTATAGGTCTGACCTTCCAGTCACTTCTTCTGTCTTCTTTTCTTCTCCCTTTCTTGTATACGATAAATCCAATGTGTGAGCATTTGTCATGTGTGTGTACTCCATCATATTCTTTCGTGTATGTAGCATTAGTATGGTCGTGTTTGTTGCTTTGTTTGTATATATCTCTATCATTTATTTTGATTATTTCTAGTAAAAGCCATTTGATTACATTTTTAATCAACTCTTCTTTCTACTAAAAAAAATTCTTTAAACTCATTTAAACTTCATATCTCTCTTATCTGAATGTGTTAGTACCGGCTGACATTTTTGTAAAGGGCTTAGCATTACTGGAGCTGCCAGGGGGCCATGTTACGTGTGATGTCCCTTCACTTCTATGAGTCAGACATCTTCAGTTAGAATGTAGTTTATACAGATATTCCACAGCAGGATTACAATTAAAGACACTTTCTATTGTTTATTTAGAGAGGTTCTTATCCAGTGTACAGGACCTTCAGCATGGTACAACACTGAAGAATACAACTAATTAATTTACTGCTTATTGATCAGATTTATCATCTACATCAACAATTTCCTATTATATTTTAAATATCAATACAAATTAATTTCTAGACAATAGTAAGATAATTAAATGTAGTTTCAATCTGTGAATGGCTAATTAGTTGAATCCGGAAGGCAGAGGTCAGTAAAGGTTGTTGCTGGCACATTATAACACCAGCACACAATTATAAAATGTATAATAGTAAAAGTGGCCTAATGTAAAAAAAAAAAAAAAAATTTTAGATTTTATCTTTATTACTTTTTACTTTCTCCTCTGCGGTGCTGATGACGTCGAGGAGAAACCACTACAGCTTATCCACAATGGAGGTCACCCCGCGGCAACTAATTCCTTGACACGGAAAGTCTAGGGACAGTCAGCATCACACTGCTGGGCACTTCTATCTCTGCAGTTTCAGCAGAAAGGCAGGAGAGAAAGAGGCCGCGGGATCACCTCCCTGGTCATCCGGGGGATAAACCAGTGTGCTCCTCCACATCAATCCGATCGCTTGCTACCTATTTATAGTCACCATGATGACCTGGTGCCCAGTATATATTGAGCCTCAGAATGTTATGTACCAGTTTCACAATGAGTTACTTTTTTTTAATAAAGTTAAAGATAGTAACAAATACATACAATTATTATTATATTGTATCATAAAATGAGGGTAAATCCAATCCAATGTGGCATGTCGAACATGTTTAACAAAAAGACTGGTGGCTTTCTAAAAGGAAACATTGCATAATTTAAATAATTGCCTTGCAACTCTGCAGAAATTTTCATTGAGGTAGGAGAATTATGGCGCTAACTTACCTCCCCCCCTCCTTAGCGGCTTTTATGGCAGGCAAAGAGCCTAAAATCTTTAACCATGTGACAAACAGCCCGTTGGCTACATAGCCTGACCAACCTAACCAGAGCCCTCAAGTCATGATGGCCACAGCTGTACAGGGACAGTTGGCTGCCGTGTGACCTTATTCATGTCTTTTATTGGTTAGTGAAGGTTTTCAGACCATCTTTTGAGGCTGTTGCTTGGCCACGGGGCAGCCTCTATTCAATTAATAGATTTCGGCACCTGCGTTAGTAGCCCACGCAGCTCATTGCAGCTTCTGTAAACCAACGTGACTGCCAACCAGACCCAGCTGACTCACAAATTCGTAACAAGACAACACAGATTGTCCTAGCTGGATTTTGTTTATGTGGCAAGTCAAAGCAAAAGAAAAAAATACATGGGAATCAACGTGGAAAAAAAAGGACCTTAAAATGAACACTTAAAGCAAGTCAAGCAGATGGCGCTGATTGTTTAGACAAGAAAGCCTAACGTGACCATGTATTAATTATAACATGTAACTGACTGGTATCGTTCTGCTGTTGCAATACAAATCATTCTTTTTTATGTTATCATCCAAAATAAGCACATCTTATTTAGAGGAGTAGCAATCATCCCACTGACTGCTATAATGTAAAGTGAAGATTATGCTAAGTAGTAGTTACAAGTGACCCTGGGGAAAATCATTTTAAATTAAATTAACATATTTTAATTTGCCGAATTCCCAGACCACATGTAAATCTCTTATCGTGTTGGAAATGTGAGTGCAGGGATGGCCCCAATTCATTGAATTGGAACAGAGAGGATACAGTATCTTTCTATTGTCTAAAAACATTAACCCAGTTAGACTTTTTGCCCACAGTTGCCATGTTTTCAAAACTATTATACTTTTTCACAGTCTTTTGTTGTTACCTTTTGCAGGAAGAGTTAAAAGTTTACCAGGAAACGCCAGAAAATCTGGACTTTATGAGGGAAACATAGCATATAAAAATTTTAAAGACTAAGGGCCTGATCCAGACCTACGACCGCAAGCGATCGTACCCCTGTCGGGAGTGTAAAAACGGGAGAAAAAACGCACTGCGCATGTACAGTATGACAACTTCCGGTCGTCCGAAGGACATCAGCGCACAGCGCGCGTATTTTCGGCGTATTTTTCACCCAAGGGCGTGCGTTTTGTACGACGATAGTCCGGACGCTCGAGTTACTACACAGAGGCGGGGATAGCCATTTAAATTTTACAGTATGGGCGTGCGAAAGCCCGTT